>JAZHYW010016361.1:0-12451 GCA_037355805.1 Ixodes ricinus
GGCGCAAACCTCGTGCGGGCCCAGCTGGCGGTAGGGGCATCGTCGGTAGATGTGGTCGGCTTCGCTTCACAGCATCGACGGTCGTCGGGGGATTGCGGACCAGGCCTCCGAAAACTTTCTGCCTTGACGCCACGCATGGGGACTCGAAGTTTCTTTTCCTCGGCGGCCTCCGGATCGGCTCGGGCACTTAGCCGCAGGACGTCCTCAACAAAGCTGGTCACGCTTTCGTTGGGGCCCTGCACCCTTGTTTGAAGTAGGTCCTCTGCTCGCTGGCGACGGTGGTGGTTAACGAACGTCCGCTTCAGTTCGGCGACGCAGGACTCCCATGTAGTGAAGGAGGCTTCGTGGTTTTCAAACCAGTGCCTCGATGTACCCTCCAGCGAGAAGTACAGGTTCTGGAGGCGCTGCTCAGCCGTCCATCCGTTGTGGCGAGCTACACGTTCGTAATGTCTGCAGCCAGTCTTCGACATCCTCGTAGGCTTCGCCGTGAAAGGGCGTTGGAGTGCGGGGAGCGACGGGCAGGATGACGACGGGTGCGGTGGTCATGGTCGGTATTTTCTTCCTCCGGTTTTCGGGCAAGGGCCCAATTCGGGGACTGACCTCTGATCCGACGGCTTCTTCGGGCTTCGGCGTCTTCGGCGAAGGGTAGCCTTCCGGGGCTGAGCACCTCACTCGGGCGGGTTGTCTTCGTAGGGGTACGCTTTACGGGCATAGGATGGTACCCGCACCTCCACCAAAATGTCACGAATGACGAGGTGACAAACAAGGAATAACTGAGGAAACTGAAACGTTTAATGGGGGCGAACTTGTGCCCAAAATAAAGAAGGAAACAAAAGATAACAGCAGAGCGTCGCGGGCGTCGAAATCGGCGAAAGAGCAGAATCGAACGCTGGGGCGAAACTGACTCCGGGTTGCCACGCGGAGCCCCTTTGTACCCGCGTGGGCTTCTGGAACATGCGGCGTAGAAGGTTCGACGTGTGGAACATTCTAACCTCGAATCAGCAAGACGGTTCTCGAATTCACCAGAACATCACATTACAGCATTATCAAAAATGTGTAGGCGCGGCCAGGAATCGAACCCTGGCCTTTTGCGTAGAAGGCGAGCGCGGTAACCGGATAAAGTCCGCGGCTCGACGACTGCATGTGTAGCGCTTTGAAGCGCTCTTTTTGCTAGATTTTCATTGATAACATTGTGGTCGAGGAAGAATCACAGCATAACCGGCTTGCGTTAAACGGTTTATCCGACTGCTCGTTCGCTCGCGCTCGCGATTCCCAAATCCCCCTCGGTTTCTTGCTCCGGACTAAATATATCCTGTCAGTGGTGTTTATTGTTAGATTTTCAACATCCTCCCCCTTTCACAAAGTGAGGAAGTTAGGAATAAGATTTACAAAAGTTCCCAAAGGCCAGAGCAGCTGCACTGGCCGTCGGATTACACAACAGGACGGCAGCTTAATGGCACAGGCCCTGACATTCACATCTCTTCCTGGAAGCACCTCAACGTCACGTACCAATTGTTCAAAGAGGTCTGGAGTGATACGGTACCAAGGTCCAAAACGTCTTGGAATGATAAGGTATCGAACGTTGGAGATGACATCTCCAACGTTCGATGCATAGCTGCTGAGCGGTGGTGCAAGGTGCTCCGGGTACCGCGGATGTTGTTTATAAGCCTCTACCTATACTTTTACCGCCGCGTTAGTGAATATCTCGACGACAGGTGTGTTGGCTTCACCTCTGGAAGAGTTATCAATCGCATTCCGTTGAGTAGGTAAGCGGGAGGTAAGACCGCTGGTTCGCTTAGTTATCGGCATGAAAGTAGGTGAGGGGTCTAAAATTGAGCGCTGACTCGATGTCAGTTAGTATCGTCGTAAGTTCTTAAAATACAAGCTGTGCCGTTTAAAAATATTCCGGAGGCACGTTTTTACTTACCGCATCATTCTTTCTCCCAGCTTCTTCCACCAGGCTGCCCGTCCTACGATGAACTTCAGGTCATTCGGTGAACACAACAGAAATCTTGGGATTCCGCACTTAGAATAGCCTCCACAAGGCTGTCAGGTCCTTCACTGCTCTCTTGAATGTCAGCTCGTTGTTGCTATAAATGGTACCTTGGGAGACCTCTTTCTGACACAAAGCGGGGCAGGGACAAGAGAAATGACGCCGTGGCCGCGGTGGATGCTAGCTCGAGGTGTAGTACCCTGGTGGTCAAGCAAGTGGATAAGGCAACGTAGTCCCTAACGCACAGCCCGGTTGAGTTGACCAACAGTGGCCCCGCGAAGTCGACTCTCACAACTTGAAAGGGTTAACTCTCTTCCACCCTGTCTAGTGGTAGTGGAGCTACGGGCACCTTGGCCGGTTTTGTTTGGAACCGCCGACAGATGTGACATTTCGCGATGATCATCTTCACGGCTCGCCGTGAACTTCAGAGCCAAAATCTTTCACGTATTTCTGTCAGAGTGGCCTGCAACCCTCCATGTAATAATACACTAAGGTGAGCATCCACAACAAGGAACTTGGTGAATGGGTGATCTTCTAACAGAAGAGTAGGATGTCTCACCTTCTTTGAGGCTGTAGCTTGGTGAAGTCTGCCTCGAATAAGCAAGGTTCCTCTGTCGTTAAAGAAGAGCTGCAAGTTTGTTATTCTCGATCCTCTTGAGATATTTCTGCATTGAACCAGCTCATGCATCTCTCCGTCAATGCATTCTCTTGAGAATTCTTCATTCGGAAAGTTTCTGTGCGTGTAATATCGTCTGCCGTTAGGGGCAGCTCTGGTGACTCGATCTCTCGACGACAACCTTGAACAAATCGTTTGATCCAATCTGTAACACGCAATATCTTCGTATACTTCCTAAAAAGTTTCAGTGTCAAGAGTGAGATTGGTGCATTTACAGTGATCAGCAGCATTTCGAAGTACTGCCGTCTCTCCCCGTCAATGACGTTGAGGTTCTCATATTCTGAGGCACTGCCAATTGGCCAGTTTTACTCTTCTCAGGAAAGCCATTCGGGCCCAGACCACCATAACGGATGCGCACCTAGCTGCATTACCGTCTTCCCCCTAGTCAGGGCGTCAGCTGGGTTCGCGCCGCCTGGGAAGTGGTAGCAATTAGAGGGATCGTCTAGTGCTTGTATTTTGTCGCCCAGTTGCCGATAAAAGGTTTCCACTCAGTTGCTGATCCTTTTTATGGCAACTGATCGTTATCACAGAACCTTTCCAGTACCATAATGTAACTGCGACACCAAACAAAACGGTACACAGATATTTACCCATACTTGCTCCCAAGAGAACTCTCACCAGTTCTAGTCGCGGGAGGAGTGAGTATCTTAAGCGGAAAGCTCTGGACTCTGCAAACAGCAGAGGGAAGCTGGTATTCTCTTTTCTGTCCACGGCGCAAAGATAGGGACAGGTACCATAGACTCCTTGCTGGCGTCTGTGAAGATTTGAAGCTCCAGCTTGTTTTTACCATCCACATCCTGTAAGTGTATCGGAGACATAATACGCGGGAAGTCTTTTAGATCGGCGAAGCACGTTTTTCACTATGGCCGTAGCGCTTCTGGCAGTTCTTCAACCCATCCCAGAACATGTTGCCATATACGTTGTAATAAAAGCTTCAGTCGTATGACATACGGAGATAGGAACCCTAGGGCATAGAAGATTCTGGCATGATACCTTGAGGACAGAGCGATTCGTAGTAATGTTTGTTAAGAGTATCTCCAGGAGATGGTCACCAGACAACTTGAAGGAATCTGTGTTTTTATTCCACACCAGTCCAGTACCTTTGTGACCTCGTGGGACATGATTGACGTGATATCAAGTGGATTATCGGCGTTCCACTCCCTCTCATTGAAGAGGCTCTGCAGTTTGCAGTAATTGGTATTCCACTTATGTAGTTTTATGCCGGCCTCTCTGAGGAATGCTTATGCGCCGTCAGCGAAACTTCGGGCTTCCTCGATGCTTGCTGCTCAAATTAGTGGGTTGTTCAAGTAAAATAGGCCATGGAGAATAGACGCGATGCCTTTGTTCAATCCACTCATGTTCTCCAAGTGATGGCGAATTGTCGCCCCAAGTAGGAATGAACTGGCAGTTCTTTAAAATGAACTCGCGTAGTGCGGGACTCTTTTATATCTGGAAGCTTCTCGTCTTCTCTGGGTGTCTTCTCAAACCAAAGAAACCGGAGAGCGTCCCTGTCACGGTCTGTGATTGCTATCTGTAAGAAGGCCTTTTGTATGCCAGCTGTGACAGCCATCTTTTACATACGGAATCGGAGCAGCACCGGCAAAAGTTGTGTGTTGATGGTAGGTTCCTTTACATTTTCTCCGTTAAGAGGATTAAATGTAGCGAGTTCGTTCAGAAAGAAGGGTTTATGTACAATATTTACAGGTTCGTTCCAGTTGCTGCCAAGGTCAACATCGATCCCTCCTTTTGTCGTCGTCGTATATAGTTCAATTTCTTTTACTTGTTTTTGCAATAAATATTCAACAGACCTTTCTAAAGATGGTCGTTGAGGAATCTTGGTGTTTGACACGTGTGATGAGGCGTTGAACACCACTCTGATTCCTTGTCGATTCCTAGTTGGGCCGAGTCACCGCTCGATGACGCATATAATAAACGCGAGTGTCGCACGGAGACTTTTCGTTCACTTCTTCCCCGTGTCCATTTTCAAAGTAATTCCGTATCAATTGTCGTAGAGTGTGATGGATACATCGCGCCTGGCACGTTGAATCAGGCTCCGGAGTCTAGCACTGGCAGTGATGTAATTATTTTCAAGTGTCGCTGATCTCTTCTGTCATGGTTAAGCGACTTCGTAACGGTCATTATTTCAAATAATTTGTTTTTCGTGAATTGCTCGAGTACCGTACTATCTTGCTGTTTCTTACTAGTTGGTTCATCTATGATTCCAATGGCCTGCAGCTCCCAGAATTTTCTTAACGCCGTCCCGCAGTCTTCGGTAGTCACTGTTCCTCCCAACACGCATACCCTCAAGTTTGTGGTAGTATTCGACAAGATTCTCACGGTGCCCGTTGGACCCTGAACGGTCCATCCTAGGCTAGTTGAAATGGCAACCAGGCTGGGGCTGAATGGTAAGTGGCGTGTTTCGCCAGTTAACAATCTCCATATCTGGTCAGCTTTAAAGGGATACTTCAACGAAATTTGAAATATTCCCGTCGTGTTCAAAAATAGGTTGAATATGATCCACAATATCCGTAAATGACAATCGCCCGTTTGTATTTTGATCCTGGTGGCTGTATTTTTCGTTATAAACGGCCCACTCTGGCAAGCGCTCGGAGAAGGCCCAGCGCAATCGTGACGTAAATCGTCTCAAACGAGCAAAGCTACAGCGAGGCTGACGTCGAGAGGATGGCCTAGTCGGTCCAGCCACCGAAGCGGCTGCTTTTGTACGAATTTTGAGTGACGGGTTAATCTTCTATAATCTTGTAGGGGGACAATAGCGACTTCTGCGACACACAAAAGGATTCTCGGAAAGAGGGGAGTTCCTCCTTCCCCCCTTCTCTCGTCGTGGCCGGAGGCGAGACGATTTCCGTCACTAGCTCTCAAGGTTCCTAGACGAGCATTACAAACGAGGCGTTAGCGACATCCACCAGGTGCTCTTTGCTAATCGTTTAATTCGTTTTAAAATTCCTTTTCGAGACTTTTTTAACAAGATATGGGTATGTTCCATGTGATACTGCTCTTTTGGACACATATAGACCAACAAATGAGCGCCGAAATTTCGTTGTAGTATCCCTTTAATGAGCAGGTTTATGCCTCCCTCTGCTTGGACGGAGGAAAACATCACTTCGTTAGCGATGGACCCTGTGGTTATTTTGAAGGGCAAATCCGGCCAATATTTGTTAATTTGGGATTTCGACTGCTTTCAGTCCTAAAGCTGTGTCCCTGAATTACAAGGTATAATAGTTTTTTTGTATATTGTGCGTAGTATTATAAAAACTACGTCTCAAGGTTTTGTTTTTGGCATCTATGGCAAGACCGAAACTATCTGCTAGAGGCACGGCAACAATGATTATCAGCTGTACGGACGCGACGTGGCGTCATAAGGGAGCTGCGGTATACGAGTACTAATCAATCTACTTCAACTCCACCGCGACGTGGCGTCACAAGCGCCTGTGTTTCTTGACTAAAGCTAACCCCCTTGCTGCCCACCAAAGAGCAGCTGGTCGAATCTTTAAAATCAGTTTTAGTGTAGTACGCGGCTTTACTTTGAAGTGATAGTTCGGCTGTGATCCTATTTTGTGTCACTAAAGCGATACCAGTCCTCGTTTTTTTTTTGGTTTTTTTTTCGACCGCAGTAGCCTTTTAAGGAACGATTGTTCAACGGGTGCTTCGATGAGATCTTAGCAGATGAATGGGACGACAACGGGTTCCAAAACATGCTCCGTTATCGCATACTGGCCTCAAAGTCGTAGTCTGACCAGTGTGAAGTTCTGTATAATCACATCAGAGCTGCTGTTGGCAAACATGTTAATCTGCATGCTTTGTTGGCCTATGTCTTTCAAGTTAAGCTTCCTTGGCAAGTTCTGTATAATGAAGGTCTTCTCGCTTCCCCCATTGATAATACTGTGGATATATGCGCAGCTGTCACAATTCACGGCCCAGCTCATGAATGTTTGCAGTAGAACGCTCCAAGCTTGGTGAGGAGTCGTATTAATAGCGGTAGTATATTAGAGGTCTCTTCCATATCCGCTATTGCTGTCGCCAAACCGGATTGCACATTGACGAGACATCTCGTGCCTTGCGTCCAGAACATCTCGTTTGACTGCGGCAGTCTTTGGACCGATGCCCTCGTTTGGTGCAGCGAAAACATCTCATGTCCTGCGTTAACGTTCCTTTCTTTTTATCAAGTGCTATCTCAGCAGAAAAGAGGCCGGTACTGTGATTTCGTCCAGCTGCAAAAGAACAACAAAAACAAACAAACAGGGGTTGTCCGTTCTGCTGGTTTGCCTTGAACGTTTATGGTGGATAAACAGTTTGTTTCGGTTTGGGAGCTGTCATCAGCGACGGCTTGCTGGTCTTCGCTCGAGTGGTGGTGATTGTTTTCTGCTCTGGACTTCCACGCGTAGAAGCCGCAAAAGTTTCGCCAGCTGCTCACTTCACCCATTGCCGATGCAGATACGTTGACCGTTCCATCGCCAGGCGTGCTAGCTCCCCTCTTTGCCGGCGGAATCTACAAGTGGTGTACCGTAGCTCTTGTGTAGATGGTAATCCACAACGATGTCCGTTCGAGGACTGGACAGGAGTATGTCCACCATCATTGTGGCGTACGTCACCTTGGGACGTCCAAGGAGCCCGAGCCGCGGATTTTTGTTTGGACGTGATCGGCTAAATCACGCAATCCTTTAACATCTCGCACTGACTTCACCGATGGAAGTTTTCGAAGTTTTTACAGTTATTCCCGCTGAATGATTCGCTTGTTACCAAACCGTTCAGGAAGTATCTTTATTGCATATAGCACGCTGCCGTAGCCTGCAGACCAGAGAGGCAATGGCGGCAGGCCCGATCAGGAGTGACCGCAAGTACTGGAATATTTTTTTCATCAGAGAGCTTGATATTCCGATGTAATGAGGCGTCAGATTGCTCCCAGAAGGGTTGCCACTGTGTGAGGTCCCCTTGAAAGTGTAGGAGTTGCAGATTAGGGAGCTTCACGCCAGTAGCCTGCGACAGGTGGCCCCTGTCGCCGTCGGCTCCCGTAGCGGATGTGGTTGGCATTGCATGGTACCGCGGGATCTTGTTGCGCAATTCGCTGATGGTCCTAGCCACTTCATCTTCATATTCTGTGACAGTGATATCATTCTGTCTCCAGGTCAGTATCGCTGGTGTGTGGTTCGATCTCGTTACCAGCCGGTCTCGCAGGCTCTCGAGAAAAACGGCATAAACTGTGACGGACTTGAGCATGGTTGTTATCTCGTTAATTATCTTGCTATCCTGGCTCCGTCGGACTTTAAGTTTGGTCTTGCACCGATCCATTCTTAAGTTGACTCCTTAGGTTAAAGTCCCAGGTTTCTGCACCAGATTATTGTGGCGCTTTGAAGCGCTCTTTCGCTAGGTATTTCTTGATAAATTTGAGGTCGAGAAAGAATCAAAGCACAACAGGCTTGCGTTAAACGGTTGATCCTACTGCTCCTTCCGCTCGCAATTTTCCCATCCCCCTCGTCTTCTTCTCGCTCCAGAGTAAATGTCTCATGCCAGTGGTGTTCACTTTTAGATTTTCAACAGTACGGGTTGCAATAGAAACAGCTGTGTCGGCTCCAACAAAACATTTTCTTTTACCCCGTTTTGTTGAAGCCGACGCAGCTATTGCTATAGCAACTGTGATGACCGCTACCGGGGAGTAGTGGTTCAACCACCCTGGGGTCCCCTTTGGGGTAGAGAGTGAAGAAGATGCCACGACACTGAAATTTCGAATACGGACTTTAATTGGTTCGACTGGGAACGGTGAGTGTGCTCGCTCACCCGCCCTTGGTGCCTGTGCTGTTGACGGGACGCGGGGCCTTGGCTCTTTTCTCGTCTTGAGCGACGTAGTGGTGAAACGGCCGGGCGGTTCTTGGGCCACGGTCTCGGTGATCCGGTTGGATGCCTGATGGGTCTCGGTCAGTTCGTCTCGGTCCGGTTCGGTGAGCAGGTCTCGGTCAGGATCGCGTCGATCGGTGGGACGCTTCGGTCAGGTTTGGTGGGCCGGTCCCGGTCAGCTCTGCGTCGATCGGTGGGGAACTTCCGTCAGGTTTGGTGGCACGGCTCGGTCAGGTTCCGCAAGCCGGTCTCTGGGCAGGTTCGCGTCGATCGGTGGGACGCTGCGGTCAAGTACGGTGGGTCAGTCGAAATCAGCTTCGGTCAGCTTTGGTCTCCTATCAGGTTCGGTGGGCCGCTGCGCAGTTCCTCCTTGCCGTCTTTTTCCGTCAGCCCCGCCGTTTTCCAATCCGCCAATGATATCTTTTTGGTTCGGTCCCTCCCTCCACTCCACGCGCCCCATCCAAGGCGCTTGTTCTCCCTATCGTCCACAGTGCCTCCCCCGACAAGTCCCCCTTCTTCCCCAACGGAGGGCCTTCCTCTCGCCGAAACACCACCAAGCTCACAGAGGAAAACTCTCTCCTTCTTGGTGACGCACCCTCGTGCTGTTCCCGTCCCTTCGGCCAGCAGCTCATCTCCCGACTTCTCGGCGCCTCCGCAGCTGGCGAGCACCCATCGTCTTTCCCGATGCAGACAAAATGCCGCCGGATAAATCCACCCCTGTCGAAGCCCAGAGGGAATGCACATGTTTCGCGGGTCCGGCTCGAAAGTCCCATCGGCGGCGCCGTGACCTCAAGTTCGGCTCAACAGTCCCATCGGCGGCGCCGTGACCTCTCACCGCACGCCGTGCTTCACACAACCTCGCACTCGGTCAGACTCAACGCGAGTCTGTGAATCGACCTTTAATCCTCTTATGGGTTGCTACAGTAAAGTTGTTTTAGGCAGCTTACAACCGCCATTGCTGCGCGGCGCGGTCGTTAAGAGGCTTAAAAATCGGTTCTAACTTCTACCGGACTTAGTCGTAGTCGGTTGCAATAGTTGGAATCACCCTTTCAGGCGATCACGATGCCACCGCCAGTATCCTGTTCAGTAAAATTAGTAAAGTTGCCAGACACGCGAATGAAATATCGCCAATTGCAAAACGATTTCTCGCCAAGGCGGGACTGTTTATGCAGCCCGAGAAAAAGCCCCCCATCCCCCTGGGATGTCCATGTCAGCGCGGCTTTACTCAAAGGCGTGACGTTAATACCACGTGATGCGCATTCCGGGGATCAAGTGGAGGAATTTCTTCCCCAGGTGTGAATACCCCATAAGCAACCTGCAATGTTGTTTGATTTGGCACTGTCCATCGACTGAAGCAAGAAACATTGGGCATACCTGGAAGTGGCGAGTGCATTGTTAAAACAATGCAGCTATTACTTTGGTGGAATCGCTTAGCCTAGTGTCTGAAGCAAGAAATGCCGGAGAGGGAGGGAGCCGTGGGCGTATAACCTGCGAGTACGGCGGTAGCTACGGTCCATGCGGGCCAATTGAAACCGCGGAGTGAGGCCCGTGACGACGTCGCGCCAGTCCCCTATAAAAAATGATTTTTGACTTATTTTGAAGACGTGGTGACTTGTTGTTGACTCTGATTACACTCTTTTGACTTTGACTTTCTATTGACATGGTCAACAAAAAGTTTGCTGACTTGTGTTGAAAACTTTTATGATCTTCTTCAGCCTGAGTTGAAGGAAAAGCTGCTTCACTTTCTTGTAACTTTATGTTGATTTTTCTGCTGACATCTTGTTGGCTGTGTCATCAGAATGGCTGCAGAACGTTCTGCTTGTTTAGTTCACGTGTTGAAAATGTTCAGTTTACTCTCTGTAGCCAGTGTCAATAGAAAATCTACAAACGTTCTGTTAGACTTTTATGGAACATTGTACACCTCGACTAGAATGTCAAAAGTCACTACGTTTCGCAATAGTCTCTGATAAGGAGAGGGCGGTAGGAAGCAGCTTCTTAACTCTCGCTTCCAGCGCGAGCCTTCACCCTTTACAACACTTCGACATTCGCGCACCTCAGAGCGCGCACGTGCAGAATCAAGCACGAGGAAGACATGGGGCGCGATGCTGGATGCCTACGGCATTCGGAAGAGCTCAGCCCTGCCGTTCTCACTTCTATGAAGTGACCATAGTGACTTTAATGACCGCTATTATTAAGGGAAGCTGAAACACTTCTTGAAAAAACGAGTTAGAGGTGAATTCTGGTGCATTTTTTATCCCGTGAATCTGAATATCACATTCGTTTTCCCTGAAGATGCAACTAAAAGCGAGAAAAACGCGAAAAATCTCCGACCTGTTGTTACGTCATAAAGGACCTTTCGGCCGCGCAAGCGCGTGCCGCTCGTGTGGGCAGCGCACGTGCGATGGCAAGCACTGCCAGATGCTTAACCTTATTTTCCCGCAATGGCGGCAGTCGTGACGTCTCTTTCTGACCTTCTTGAAAGCTAGCAGGAGTGCGCGTGCATAGCTTCGGCGAGCTGCAGATGCCGCGAGAGCAGGAGATTCCGAAAACTCACTTTGGCAGACGTCAGGCCCCAAGAAGGAGGGGCTTTGAGCAGTACTTTAAAAAATTAATTTCTAAAGGCTCCGATGCGCCAGGGTGAAGAAAATAATCTCGATTATTCCTGATCCCTGGAGGTAAGTTGAAGGCCATTGAAGTGTTTTTTTCTCAAATACAGGGCCACTTCAGTTTCCCTTTAAATAGTCAACTAGTAAAAGAAAAACAAATAAATATTTTAAAGTTGGATAAAACTGCGCTTTCGCTTCGTTCTGAGCGGTGCTACGCAGAAAAGCGATAACATCTCTTCTAGGAGCCGATTTTGTGGATGTTGCTTTAGCGACATCCAAAGGGTTGTACCAATGCTTTTTAGTAAGAGGTATCGTCCACAAACTTCGAAACACTGTTTTTCCTTTGAGAGACTCCTGAGGAGAAGATCGACTGACTTGGAACCTTAATAAGTGCTGGGGTGGTCACCGGCCAAATGATTACCATCAATATGTAGGCTATATAAGGCTCTGGAGCCGTCAACGAAACTGTGATTCAGGTGTTCAGTACTTCAAGGTTTTGGTGTTCGTTTCTAGTGTATAGTTGTCGAATGTATGTAGTAGTGTACCACATGTACACCACAAAATAAAAAAAAATAGTTGTTTATAGTATTTTGTTGCAGCGAATGTTGAGTAGAGTGGAAAGTCATAGTAAGCTTCAAACCCTTTGTTTTGATGAATAGCTAAGCTGTAAGGGTGTTTTTATACGGCTGTAGTTTTTTATTTGAAAAGCTGCGAAAGCATCTTGGAGGCGACAGAAAATCCGTTGACTTTTTTATTACAAGGTGGGCCAGTATACAAAAGAAAGTAAACTAAAGAGCTAGAGAAAGTCAGATGAAAAGCTATCGACATTTTATAGCCTCTGATTACTTTTCAAGAGCCTTGCAACAAAAAGCATCACAGTTTTATTTTTGTAAGGGCGTGCCCGTTTACTGCGATGAAGTGTCCAGCATTTCATTGCGTCATGCTCCAATCATGTGTGCGCCGCCTTGCACTCTACCGCCATATTGCCGCCCGCGGAGCCGAGAAAGCAACGCTCGGTCACGGTCTTCTAGAAGATTCCCATTCATTCTCGCACTGGTTGTAACCTTCCCTTTGCTTTGTTGTTCTCGAAAGTGCAGTTCATCCTCGCCTCGAGCGCGCGACGCTTGAACTTTGCTTTGCCGAACTTTCGAGATAACGACCTACTCTGAGATAAGCACTGCCCGCGACCTTGTCGAGTCTCCCTCGCCTCTGTCTCGCCGCCGAATCGCCGCCGAATCGCCGCCTGCTTTTCTGCTACCTCGACGCTCTTTCCGTTCTTTACTTATTTTTGGTTGGCACAAGTTCGCCCATTAAACCTTTATTTTC
>JAZHYW010016362.1:0-22925 GCA_037355805.1 Ixodes ricinus
CACTAATATCGTAGTCCTTATAGAGCCTCATAATTTAATCATTACCTCGTCACCTCATATTGCTCTTCATCAACAGTAAGTACAATAGGCTACCGCCATATATACACAATCAAGAATTGAAAAATTGAGTCGTTCAATCCTTCAATATGTTTATTATTTATATAATGTTATTACGTTACATTACCTCGAGACGATCGACGTCCATCGTCGATCTTCAAATACTTATATAAGGGGGGGGGGGGGGGGGGGCGATCGGTGGCCGAGTGCATGTCTATACTTCGTTTCAGCTTGGGTCCAGACGCAGGCGATGCTACAAGCGCGAGCTCCGTGGCATTGAGCAGTCCTGTCCTAAGCACGCGCGCTCGTGCAATGCAGAGCACTGTGTCAAGGCCACAGCGCTCGCGCTCGTAGCATCGGCTGCGTCTGGACCCAAGCTGAAACGAGAGTATAGCGCACACCAGCTCGGAGCACGTGGAGCGAAAGCTCGCGCTGCAGAACCCACCCCGCCCCTGCCCGTTTCGATCTGGAAGAGGCATCATACCGGCGTGCGGTCGTGTATCACTACTGCGTGGTGCACGTTAAAGACCCCAGGTTTGCGGTTGTACCGCACTGGCTAAATTGCTCATCTACACCTGAGACACACGCCCACTAAGGCAGACTAACTTCCGGCTGTATAAACATACACACAACAATTTGCAATTAGACGCACAATCACAAAGAACACAGCGTGCCGCCTCTTTTCTTTGGACCGTCTTTTTTTTAACCAGCGCAAGCTCGCGCGTTCTCTCTTTGAGACGGTTAGAACTAACGTTGATTAGAACAGTCGCACATAAAACCCGCGTTTCTCCTACCCGGCCGTTTCCTCCTCTCATTATGTGTAGGTGGTTAAAACTAAATAAGCTATAATAATGGTGTATTATTCATATTTAGTTTCAGTTTCAGTCAGGGGAAAGGAGGTTCGCGGGAAGTAGGGCCAATAAATGAGCTGCGCTTAGAGTATCGGCACACTCTTCTCCGACAGTGTTGTGGGCGCCGCCATTTTGGTGCTTGTGCAGAGCAGGCGCAACTGCCGATCGTCATGATTCAAAATTGCGACTTCCTCAGCATTAGATTCGGTGTTAGGAAGCTCATGTAATATTGCTTTGCTTTGTCGCAAACTGTTTAAAGTGGAGGACGGAAAAGCGTTTGTTGTGATTTCAGATACAGCTTCAAATAACTGGCAACCATGATTTTAAGCCACAATATGGCCAAGTGTCGCTACTCTGAAGCATAGCTTATTTAATGACACTATTCATGCCCTTGTTCAAGAAGCTTGTAATACCTGGAGGGGCCATGACGTGAGCCCCGTGGATTCCACAAGCCACTACCTTTTGACACCTGCCTCTTCCTCATTGTTCCCGCTAGTGCCAGTAAATTAGCTACGCTTCAGAGTAACGACACTTGGCCATATTGTGGCTTAAAATCATGGTTGCCAGTTATCTGAAGCTTTATCTAAAATCACAGGAAACGCCGTCGTCCTCCACGAATGTTTAAACAACCCGCGACAGAGCATAGCAATATTGTATCAGCTTCCTAGCACCGCATCTAATGCAGAGGAAGTCGCACTTTTGGATCATGACGATCGGCAGTTGCGTTTGCTCTGCACAAGACCCAAAATGGCGGCGCCCAAAACAATTTTGGGGAACGGAGTGCCGATACTTTAAGCGCAGCTCATTTAGTGACTCTAGGCATGAAGTGAACTCGGGTGTATTCTTTCCCTCTTCGTCTTTATCGTTTATTGATTTCAATTATATCGAATAATGAACACTTTATATCACGCTACGCTTGTGTAATTATTTGTCTTAGATTTATTAACCTGACCCAGTACTTAAACCGTTCATTTATCGATAGTAAATCTTCAAATATATTTTCTAAATGTGAAGGTAAAACGACACGGAGATTGATGATGATACAGACGCCAACGCCGCCCTCGAAAATTTTTTGAACTTAGAAATCAGCAGTTTTGTCTGCCATCCGCCAGGTAGCGCAACAAAACACCCAAACAGTTTTTAATTGTTTTTAAAATTAGCTAAGCTCTACAACTATCAAGAAACCAAAGCAAGATCATTGGGAAAATCTAATACATCGCAATGTATATCTATTCCATAAAATAAATGTTATTAGATGCCAATAAATCTGTTTGATGTCCAAAAAAGATGTGCGTCAAAAACAGGTAAGTTTGAAGGGGTCCCGGAGCGTTATGACTTTGAAAATAAAAAAAGCCACCGTCCACCTCTTGGGCAACTATTGTAGTTCTAAATGTTATAAAGATTTTACCATAGTTTAATTATTTACTCAGCGGCATTTGAATTACCATGACTCGAAGCACAAAAAAGTGCTACGTTTGATATAGAATATCTAAACAAAAAAATTTTACACAACATTAAATTTTTTTCTGCATATTACCAATTATAAGCACTACATCTGTAGCTAATTTCATTGCCCTAGCGCTTGTCATTAAAAACATATTTTTGCTGAAAAATGTCAATTTTAGGGCAATATTTGGAGAGCTGAAAAAAACAAAGTAGTGCAAATACCAAAAAAGTATACCGTTACATTCTGCTCCGACATCATCTTAACAAAACTGCTCTATTGGAACCGTGTTATCTTTAATGAATCGTTCATAAAACATGAACCAGCGGAGCAAGTGAGGTCCGCGCCATCATATTCGCAACGCTACAAATGCGCATGAACAGTATAAACCAATACATGCATAATATCAAATGAAAGAGGATTGCATTGCCTTTCAAATGACATCAATCCCACAAAACAGTATTTAAAAGGAGATGAGTAATGACCTGCCAAAAAGTACCTAAACTGCCATTTTTCATGGTCGCCGTGGGACCGCAGCCTTAACAACCCGCTTTGTACTTGAGGTTCTTGTATACTTCGTTTCACCTTATGTGCGAGCGAAGGCAAAGCTGGAAGCGCGAGCACGAAAGCTCCGTGCGTTCAGGCTTTAGCTCGAGCGCGCGAGCCGGGGAGAAACGCAAAAAGCGCTGGTCTCGCGCTTCTAGCTTTGGCTTCGCTCGCAGATAAAGTGAAACGAAGTATAGTACCCGATGTCCACTACACGCGTTCTCTGAAAAATAATAATAATAAATAAAACATAAGAAAGGAGCCGACAACAGAATGCCGTTGTAGCACTGTCAGTGACAAGGCCTCGTGCCGAGAAACGCGGTTTCACGCGCACCGAAGAAATAAATAAAAAAATAAAAAAACCAGCCCGTTTGGAACAAAGTGGTCTGGTCTCTGTTTTGTTCCGAACGCTTTTGTTCACGCACCTGACGCTGCACGAACGCGACGCCGATTCCCAACAATGTCGCCGTCACGTTTCGCAGCAATCGCTCTGACTATACTTCGTTTCAGCTTGGGTCCAGACGCAGCCGATGCTACAGGCGCGAGCATGTGACCCTGAACAGTGCTTGCACTGCACGAGCGCGTGCTTGGCAGGGACGCTGAAAGCCCGCGGAGCTCGCGCTTGTAGCATCGGCTGCGTCTGGACCCAAACTGAAACGAAGTATAGGGCTGTGATTGAACACTGGACTAACTTTTAAACAATTAAGGTATACAAAAAATGGCATTTCTAGGGCGATGGGCTATGGGTCGTCCAAATGAACACCGATACTCTCAAATCTGCACGGGAAAATGGCAAACGGCCTGGGGAGTACATGTAGGCATGAACTCAATATTACGTGGTGCGATGGGAGTCGGATGGAACGCATTGCGGTAGGAGCTATTTAATATATAAATATCTTTGCTATTGGAGCCTCGGTTTTTTTGCAATTTGCCGTTAGGGAGAGTGTATTGCCGGGTGCATGGCCGAGAGGAAACGCTACGCCGTTCTTCTAAAAGACTCGCGTTTGCTCTTATCCCGAGTGTTCAACGCTCGAACATTCTAGGCCGAATGTTCGAGATATCAAGTGCATAGATAAGGAGCCCAGCGTGGCCTCCCCGAGTCATCCTCTCGTGCTATAGCCAGCTGTCATGCCGACGCCTCGACACTCGCTGCTGCTTTCTCGGCGCTCGTTCTTTCTTTTGTTTCTGGCACGAGTTCGCCGATTAAAGCTTCATTTTCAGTTTTACGCTTGTCGATCCGTTTCCATCCTAGGCAATATGAATGACATTTCGGCATCATAATCTCTCCCCTATATTATCGGGCATTTTCCGCGTAGTCCGAAAACGTTTTACCCTCTCATTAGTTAATTGCTAGCAAATGTGTTTTGTTCGGTTGCAACGAGACCCGGGAGGTGGGATCGCCGTCAGACAAGATGTCAAGGGGACGTCTCACGCAGACGATCCCAGCCCGAAGTCGGCCGCACTTCCTTCGAGTCCTTTCACCCCGACGCAGCGTCACTTAGCCACAATTAACACTGATGCAACTTCGCACCCTCGCCGCTGCTTCTCGCGGGAGCGCCATCAAGGGACCGCCCAGCCTCGGCCCTCTTCTCCTCACATCTCTTGTTTTGGGTTCGGGTTGGTCGGGTTCTCCCCGCGCACACAAACATAAACACACACACACACATTTTTATAGGAACGGAAACGAGAAAACCCGCGAAAAGTAAACAGTGAAGCACAAACATTGCTCCATGTGACAACGTAGCCGCGGCGACGCGGCAACATCACGAAGTTCCTCTGATGGCTGCCTACGCTAGACATCGCCGGCTGTCACATTCGTCAGGAGTGGAGGCTGGAACGAAAGATCATCGTTATTGATTGCAATGGTTATGAATCATCTTCTCAAAGACAGAGTAGTATACCCGGACCCGAATTCGTACTTTGGTGCCTGGAGCGCGCGCTTGCGACTGGTGTGTTTACCGCGTCCAAAAAAGTGCCCCCTTCGCGCGATGACCCGCGACCCTGGCGGCATCGCAGCAGCGGTCGGGTGTATATGTGGCAGACGCTAGCTCCGGCAGCCACGAGTTGGGACGCCGCGACGACAGCGACACTCACGTTCGCTCGTGATTTTCGCCCCAGCGTCTTTCTCTGCGACCGACCGCCAGGATCGCGACATCCGACAGCGTGACGTGCCGGCGTTTGTGACGCCATCTTTTGCCACTTCGGGACAACTTTCGACGCGTGGGCTTCGGAATAGTACGCTAAACGCACCAGTCGGAGACGCGCATTCCAGGCTCCGTACTTATACAGGAGAAAGAGTTGTTCGAGGTACGTCGCTCGAAGCCAACAGCCTTTGGATAACAAGGCCGCAGAGTGCTGACTTCTCTGCGTCACGTACAAGAGGCCAACGCGGGACACGGACACAAGCGCTTCGTCAGCGTTCGGTTGGGACTGTGTACCTCTTTGACTGAACACGAGTCTGAATCGAACACTAACGCAGCACTAACGTCCAATTTATTCCCGTGCGTTGGCCTAATGTAAGTGACGCAGAGAAATGAGCGCTATCCGGCCTTGCTATGTGAAAGGCATTGCTCAAGTCCTCGTGGCGTCCTCCGCATCGAGCGGCGCCCCCGCCAGAGCCGGGTGTTGGCGGCACGAAGAGATCGCGCGGTTCCCTCTTGAGGACGAGGATGGAGGGCAACATGACGGACCCGGATTCTCAGCGTGAAATCCCTCACGCCGCCGCACCCGCCGCGATGTGTGCGGAGGGCTTGTCTTTGTCTTCCTGCTGCGCGTCCTCAGTGACGCCGACGGGGTCGTTCGTTCTGGACTGTCTAGTGCGTTCACCGTTTAGCTGACAGTGCAGTGGAAGCTACGTATCGTTAAACCAATAACACGTTTTTTTTTAAAATATATATTACGATATTACGTTTTCGTTTATGCCGACGCGCAGAAAGCGGGGTCATGTGATGAGAGGGAGGCAGTTGATTGGTCCAACGAGCACGTAGCTTCCACCGCACTCTCAGCTTAGGGGTGAACGCGGCGTGGAGCTGGTGCCGCGGTTTGATGCACACCCCCCTCCCCTCATCTCCTTTCGGTGTGCCCCATCGCAGCTTGGGGTTTCTGTGGGAGATACGCATCGCATGTGGGGACCATGTGTGTCTTGTATACCGTCTTGGCGCGAATTGTGCTGCCGCCGTTGCGTTCTCTCGCGCTGGAAACTCCACGAAAAGCGCCGCCCACGAACCAAGTTTGCCACCAGCACCACCGCTTCGATCAAATGACCCTGCCTGCTCCGCCGCCTCCTCCTCCGTCGCCCCTCGGGACGCGGCCTCTTTTATGAATTTGACCGCGCCGCGCACCCGTGGAGAAACGGGTACCGACCGGCGGGGACTACGCATCTTATGTGTCTGTGTGTGCAGGTGGGACGCGTCCATGTATGGGGTTAACGCATGTTTGCCTTTGCGAGGAAGGGGGAAATGAGAAAGAGGCTGTGTTGACGTTAATATGGACATTATTTTCTTTGATCTTCGTGTTTTTTTTTGTTTTTTTCTAACTGTTTGCGTTGGGATTTTGTGTGTATGCTTGTCTTTAAACGGCGGCCAGATAGTGGGTGGATGTGTTTTGGGGGAGGGGGTGATGCAGAATGAGTGGTCCAACTTTGTACACGTTTTTCTTTCCTTTTTCTGTTTCGCAGAAGCCTTTTTTTTTTTTGTGATAGAGCAAGAATTGTCGTAGCTGAGACGGGGAGAGACGGAAAGAGTTCGTTACTTAATGAGCCCTTCTCCCTGGAAGCGCCATCCGGGCTCGAAGCGCGGCGTCTCTTCGTCGGGTGTTCGAGTTTCGGGGAGGGGCACGGTGCCACATGTTCGCGAAGGGCTCATTGCTGTCCTCGAATCCGCGCTTCGGGGAACTGGAACGCTTGTGTGAGTGCACCAGGTGGTTGCGAAGAGTCGGTAGCACGCGTGCAACAAGTATGATAGACCCTTTCCGAAATTCAGTGCCATCTGGTCGCTCAAATGGCAGTTTAGCTTTTGCCGTTCGGCCGATCTCACTAAGCGTTCGGCGCATGCGTAACACCGCCTTATCTTAGGTTCACAAGAGGCTGGCGGCAGTGCACGAGATAGCTCGTACTGTCTCGTGCTTTACACGCGCAGAGCTCCAGCGGTCTTATCGCGCGTACGGAATGACTAAGGTTCCCTCTATATACTGCGGCAGCGGTGGCGTAGTAAAACTGTCTTATGATATTGGTTTAACCTTGGCCTTTGTTTGCTCGCGGAGGCGGGACGGGGAGTGTTCTTGATTGTGTTGTGTGTTTGTTTAGACACCGGGAATGTAGTTCGCCCCTGTGGGCTTCGAGTGTCTCCGCTGTAGGTGACTATTTAGCCGGGCCGGTACCACTGTTAGCTTGAGGTCTTTCACGTGCACCACGCAGTATGATACACGATCACACACCGCTACGATACTCATCCATTTCGAAACGGGCAAGGGTTGGGATTGAAGACGAGTGTAGTACTTCTAGCGCTTCGCTAACTCTGCTACGTAAAATAGGCGAAGAGGCGAAAAAGCACGTAGCCACTCTTTTCTAGGGCTACAGAGATTATCACCCTCATCTTTTTGATCGATTGCTTATATATTAACATAGCATGTAGTTCGTAATGCGGAGGCACTTCATCCCTGTTCATTATTCCCTAAACGAAATGTCAGTTTGCATGCACCGGTCGTCTAATATTTTCTTCGCTCAAGAAACAGGAGAACATTTTTTGTTTTGTTTCACAAGCATTGTATTATCGGATACTTAAATTACCTTTTTTGTACTTTCTTTCGAGATGATTCGCTGAATATCCTATTCTCCGCAACCTGCAAAAATATATAGAACCCCTCAAAAATAATGAGCTATTGTGTTTATCTTTTCTATTGAGGAACATTGAACCCATGAAAATTAGTGCTGTTACAGAAAAACTTGCTTCCAACAAACTTATGCACGCGTTTGCTAATGACCTTACCTGATTATACCCTAACAACGGGTCCCACGTTCATAATCAATTAATTTTTCCAAGATTCTTTTTCTTTTTCATGGGAGGACACGCGACCAGTCCTTGAATTACACGTACTAGCGTAAAACAAAGCAAATGAGTTCGATGCTCCTCTAACGCGTAATCATCGAACTCGCGAAGCGTGCACCGATGGAAACGAAGACAACAACCGAAACATGCAAATCCACGTGCACAACGCGCTCAGCCCACTAGAGCTATGAATTCGAACGAACTTTTTAAGCGAACGCTCCGAGTTGAACAAATTGCAGGCAATGAAAATTACCAAACACGGGCCATAAGAAGATAAGGGAAAACAAAAAAGAAAGAATTGAGTAAGTCGACGGAGGTAATTGTTTGACCCGAACCAAAAGATAATGCCCTGGAAGAGGAGCACAAACAGAGAGGCAAAAAGGGCGGGAGGGTTTGGTGATGCTGAGTGGAATGGAAGGTTGTTTAGCGCACACCCGGTTAATTTGGATCGACCTCTACACGGCGGAATTAATTAGCTTTCGGTAAAGGGGCGGGGAGACTCTCTCTCTCTCTCTCTCTCTCTTGTCGACGCAAGCTGGTGCTGATTGCGGTGGCAAACGTCCTCCCGATCGCAAGCGCCATCAACGCGGCTCCCGGAACTGTACGCAATCCAGAAAAAAAACAAAAAAACAGTAGTTTGTTGTGGCCGTTGAAGCGCCGGCATCGCGAAGTGAACACTGAGCACGGTACAGCGGGAATGGCAAAAAACAATGGAGTACCGAAAGAGAACTGGTGGCAAGAGTCCCTTACGGGGCTGGGCGTACACACTCCGTTTGGCCTTACGATGGACCGCACTGGGTGCCACCATCCATCCCAGCCTATCCAGCGCCGTGAACGTTCCACGTGACTATGCCTGTACCCCGCGACCTGTACCCCGCGTGCACGCGTCGCTGCGCCCCTTCCGGAGGTCACGCGACAGCCATTTACGGCATGAGGTCGGCTTCGATGGCTCATGGTATAGCGTCCTCTGCGGTTCAAGCCAGGGTGAAACGGTGTTTAGTGGTGCGACGCTGTAGTGCAGTCCGCTGCCATTTGCCAGCAAGCATTTATCGAAACTGTTGCTACCGCACAGGGGGAGGAGGACGGCAGAACATCGATAGGACGAGGAAAAAGACGGAAGTAAAAACGTAGGTAGAACTGCAATAAATTCTCTTTCAATCAAGTAAAAAAAACAGAAAAACATTGCGTGAAAAGTGAAAGCGGTGCTGATTAAAGGCAGGGAGGCGGTGCCGTACGGCATAATCTTTTGATCTAGCTTTCGTTTTTTGTGTTTTTGTGTGTGTTATTTTATGGCGTCGTTTAAGGTGTTTGCGAAACGCAGTTCGTTAGTACGCACCGCGGAGTTTCTGAGACCCGCGATCCATTCAGGTCGCCAAGGTATGCCCAGGAAGATTCGCGGCGAGAAATAAAAAGTATACGAATGAAATGCACATGCTTCTGCGTACGCGAATCCGTACGTCGAGAGGCGCGTCGTTGCCCCCGGGAACGCTCCGTGTCCTTCCTTTCCAGTCTTGGAACGCTCGACTTGGTAACATCCAAAGACTGGAAACGCGGGCAGGGGATGCGTCGTTAGCGCCTCATGGTTTACCTTAGCGGCCGACCTATTTCTGTTCGCACGCTCGGAAGTTTCGGTAGGCGCGTAATTACGGTTTTTGCATACAAGGTAGCTTTAACCTATAATGGCATTTTTTTTTCTTCTTCTTTTTTGCGTGTGGCGTAAGCAGGTGTGTGTAAATCGTTCGCGCTGCGTGGATAACATATACTTGATTACACTCGACGAGTGTTAATTTCAAATAAATGCCGCGAAAAAAAAAAGGCTGTCTGCGCGTAAACAGCACGTGGAATTTCCACACAACAGGCCGTAAGGCACATGATGAGATGGCTGACAATTCGCAACTTTCACGGCCTATACACGTTTGCGAGCTTGGCGTCCCGACCACTGATCTCTATTGTAGTAGGCTGGATCGCAGATCGGAAGCCCGTCGGTGGCACCACCGGTGGCCATTACTTGACACCAGGCAATACACGCAAGTCTATGGGAGAAACAAACAAAAGTAGGAATATTAAAGCTTGTACGCTGCGCTCGAAGGCGAGTGTTTTATGATGTGCTGCGGTCATTATATGGGGTGTTTGGAGATCGAATCGGTATTTGTCAAGCGTTTGAACCCCGGTTAAGAAAACCAAACTTGCCGCCTTCACGGCTGAGCTGGCAAGCTTCCTCTCGTAGTGCAGTAAACAAAGGAACTTGCCGTCAATAAGACCGCCTTCGGGGAAGCCCAGAGGTTGATGAATGTCGAAAAAGCTCAATGTTGACTGCGGCTTTCCGGGAGTGAGCGAATTCCGCGTAGCAAAGCCTTCAAGCTTGTCGTCTGCTAAACCCAACTCATCGAAACCGCCACAGACTCCGCGGTAACTCTATAGTGACCCTTGCCTCATTGAGCTGCACTACATTTTTCGCCCAGCGGAGTCACTCTCGATCGCAAAACATTAATTTGTAAGAACTGTGAGGGCTGACAGTTTTAATGTTTGTGCACAAGCTCTTTGGCTGGCTTCCAGAACAGCAGCCAAAAAAAGTTTTAGTGCTGACAACAGCTTAGAATCGGGGGAAATTACAGTTTTTCTCGTTTTCCCCATAGGGTCCTATGCATTAGCTGGTGTCAAGTGATGGCTTCCGGTGGTGCCACTCGACCCTAGCAAAACAAGCCTTGATCCGCGATCCAGCCTACTACAATTAGGATCAATGGTCCCGACTGACGCCCCATGCGTTTCAGAAGCACGTACGGCATGCGCGTGAAGGTGGCTTTTGGGACGCTCGCAATTTTACGCGTTTTCTCACACGAGCAGGAAGCAACATGGCGGCGGCCAGATGCCCCGATTGCAATCGTCAATATAGTGGCGCACTGGTTCCAGTCGCCTCAAGAGTTATGAGTACCGTTAGGTTTCTCCTTGAATCCGGCCGGAAATTTGATAGGGGTCCTCCGGGGGCCTCTCCTTCACTTCTTCCTTCACTCTTTTGCAACCAGGGTCTCCGGGATGTAGCACTCCACCTCCCAGTTACTGGGGGAGGCATCCGTTGTCCCGGGGCGGCCGATCAACTTCGTCAGAGAGGAGGGTTCGACTATACTCTCTCGCATCTCTGTCGGCCAGCTCATTCACCTTGACCCCGCGGCGTGGTCATGGACCCAGCGTAGCTGGCACAGAACACCGTGGCTCTCGAGAGCCAGGATCGCGATCATCATAATCCTTCGTACGGTTGGGGCTGGTGGCTTGCACGCCCTCGGGACTTCCTGAGAGTCCGTCGAAACGAGCGCTAGATTTTCGTTTGGTCGTTGCTACTAGATGCGTGTTGTGGTCCCCGTGAGTTCTTCACTCAGAGTGTTTTAGAGTGCTTACAGCTTCTCTCTCGTAGTCACGTGGTTTACGGGCCGCATTTGCAATGCGAGCTGCGAGGGTCGCGTCTGCGAGCATCTCGGCCATTTTGCCCGCTAGTGCGCAAGGGACAACGCAACGCGTGCTCACCTGCGACCATTCCGCACGGGAGGCGCGCGCCATTAAATTGCAAACACTCTCCGTGGTTTCGAGTTTCACCCCCACTAAAAATCTAGGCTTTTTACTCCTCCCAGATACGTAGCTTGTGGATAACGTGTTCCCCTTCATTGTTGAGGACATCGTCAGCCCTTCCGGTTCATTCATGTCCCTATACACGCGTTCTTCCGTGTTGACTCGAAATTAACGCTTCACGACGTCAACAACGCGTGCCACCAACAATAAGCGCTTGAAAAGAAAAGAGGAAAGAAGAAAGCTCGGAAAAGAGTTGATAATGCGTAAGAAGCACACGGCGCTCGTCGGATACGCGCCGCGCTAATAAGGAACGGCGCGGCAACAAAGGGAAGGGAACAGAAAGGAGCCGGACAGGGAGGTCGCTCCTCGTTAACCGTGGAGCGCGGAATTAATTCGAGCGGAAAATGAGCGACAAACCTGTGTAAAATGAACCGTATAGGAACGAGAAAAAAATATAATAATATGCTCTTGCATTTTAATCACTTCGCTTCTATTGGAGTCTCGGGAACATGTCTTCATCAGGCAAATGTGTGCCGAAGGTGGGAGGGAGGGGGAGCGGCGCTCCTTTCCAAAGGCGGGTACTTCGATCGAGCTGGAACAGAGGAGTCCTCCTCGTTGGTGGCACACGCGAGAAGAAAGGAGCTCAGTCGATGGGGTCACGTGACCGATCACGGCCTGTCGGTAAGGGCCAGGCAACAGTAACAGCTGTGCTGCGGCTACTGCAATGCAGTGGCAGGATGTTCACATATTCAAATGAGGTGGAGGCCGTCTCGTCCTTCGATCGAGCGGAAGATTGAGCTCTTTCCTGCGTCTTGGGGCATACGGGGGTTCGTTTTCTTTAAATTATCGAGTCGCCAGAGAGAAAAAAACGCTACCCGGTGCCTGCTCGTTTCTACCGATTCGTTGAGCCCAAGTTTTCTTGTCGAAGCTAATTACTTGGCTAGTACAGTCAGTGTCATTCAAACGCCTAGATATGGAGTCGCTGCATATATGCAAGGGCCCTTGCAAATACGTGATGACTTTAGCTCACGTTTCTCAAATCTGTAAACAAAAAAGTAAAAAAAAACAGCAACAACACTAGAAACTTTTCAAGCTAGGAACAGTAGGTTCTAAGTTTTAAAGGCCGAAAATTTCCACGGGACGTGGTGCCATACAAGATCATTGAAAGCCTTCGATGCTCTTAACCTTTGCAGTGCGGATGGGGACGTGAGCACGATCTCTCTCTCTATCTCTCTCAATTCACGAGTCAGGAAAGGCATGGCGCCAGTCACCTCGCTCTCGACATAAAGAATGTGCAGCGCATACACGTGTGTAGACCAGGTGGCCAAGAAGTAACCATCACTGATTGCGTCATGTGGAAATGAAAATCGCGCGGTCTTTAACGTCTATATAGAGCCTGATCGACGTCTGCAAAGAGCGAGCACACTTGAACACCGTATACAAAAAAAAAAAGTGCTTCTAAACAACCAGCTCCAAAATAGGCGCACTTTCTAGCAGGACGAGTACACTTCCGAGGCACGACCCGTAAGGACGATGGAGTCCACGCCACAATGTATACGTCCACAGCATTTCACGATTCGTCATGTCTGCCCTGTCCGCACGCGATTCAATAATGCACGGCTGCACGACTCCTCGAGGGCTTCTCCGATGATTGGCAGCAGTCCGCGCGGGCTCTCCAACGACAGTCGGGATCGGAGCGCGGCGTCAGAACTCGGGGTGCTCTCTGCCCTCTTCCGCACCACAGCCCAGAGCTCCTGCTCTCGACAGGACCCCCGGAGCTTTGACCTTTGACAGAGCGGCCGCGCGCGGCATACGCTTTCCGCAATTAGCGGCGCTTGTTAATTACCGAGAATAGGGAGAGGGTTTCCGGCGGCCACGAACCTAAACGTTGCCGACAGACAGTGCAGGCACTCACTGCGACGACGGGTTGACTATGCTTGCGCCGGCGCGGCCAGCCAACCTTCCGTTGAATTCGCGTCCTACGCTGCTGCACGCTCGACACTGCACTTGCGTTCCGATCGATGTTTGTGTGCGTGTGTGTGCATGCGTGTGTTTGTGAGTTATTGGGTGTGTGCTTGCATGTGTATCGTGCTTCATAGAAGTTTTTTTTTTTTAACATTGCAACTACGTAAATTGTTAGTTCACTTCTTCGTGGAACAGCGAGCGGAAGCGTGAAACTATACTTTCGGAGAGAGAGTGAAATATGCGCCGTGCTCGCGCGTAAATTTTTTAATGCGGTATACGATGAGTTGGCTCGTTACTCGACCGCGTTGGCAGGTGCTCGTGACTTGTGGAACTTCCTGTGCGCCGCAGGGGAATAGACCTACCTGTCCCAACAGTTCTGAAAACGGCGAAACTGCACTTCCAGGTGGTTGGCGGGCAATTATTGTCAGCGTCGCTCAACCCTGAACGCTGGATGCTTAGTTCTAAACTATAGGATGCGCATTGTCCTCTTCGAACCGGAAAACACCGAAAAAGCATCCGTTGGTAACTAACGTAATACAAAGCGAATTAAGGCCCGTTTACACACTTGCGACTCCTTAGAACCGAGCGCCTTAAAATCTCTTACGACGGGAGAACACACTTGTGCCACCTATGCGGTGACCCTAGAACTGCATTTCACTAGAGCGAAGGTTTGGCGGTATTTGCGAGGTCAAATGTACCTACTACTTACGAAAATTGTTCGTTTATAAGACCGATAAAAAATTTTCGAGCCAAGAAACAAAGAATGATGCGCAAAAGAACTTAAAAATATACCGCCCAGTGTTCTACTGCTACCTGATGGGTGGTGCCAGTGTGTCCTCGTCGTAAGAGGTTTCAGGGCAGTCGGTTCATCAGAAGTCGCAAGTGCGGGAACGGGGCTTTATAATTGAGGAATGTCGCTCTTTCACACTGTACATCTACGCGATAATAATCGACGTGGTTCGCATCCACTCCCTGTGAAAAGCAACGGGAGAGCTGTTCTACAGGCGCGGTACGGCTCTGTAACGGCTCCGGCGGAATGACAACACATTCTGTCATACTGAGTGTTGCCTTTCTTTGCTGGTATGTTATGACGAATAAGCCAGGTCGGGTGACGGAGCTGCCTGTCAAACTTCGCGACGCTCGCAAGTTCCCCTTCATTCGTATCCAGGTTATCCTCTTGATCTTACAAACGACACTTTACAATAGTAACGAAATTGTTATGGTTGTGATTATATATTAGACACATAAATGGGATGAAAGTACGCTTATCTTTAACAATCTTGCATTTCGTCTATTACGTGGTTCTTCTTGGGGCATTCAACGAACAATTTTCACCGGTAGCAACCAGCTACGGCGTCGGTGTCGAGTAAGTCGGCGAGTCTAGGACACGATATTTCCGAAGATAAATGCGCGCCGAATGATGTTCGCGGATTTGAACCCCAACATAAAGACCCGAAAATGAGCCGCCTAGCGACGCAGAGCTACGGGGGCCTCGGGTCTTCTCTCCCGACGGCCGCGCAGTTCGACAGGATGCTGCCGATTACAGAGCAGCCTATTTTCGCTCCGTAAATGACCTCAATGACCGGGCTCTTACGCGCAGCCGCCGGCTCGGGCTCTGGCGAACTGCCGTTCGCCCATTTATTCTGGTACGTCCCTATTTGGCTGTTGGTTTTATTCATACCTTAATTACGCTGGGCTTCAGGAACAGTTACGGTGCACGAACTAAAGCATGCAAAAAATCAGGCGGAGCTAGCTAAAACGTAGCAACACGCCGAGAGTAAGATAGCTACTAAGAAAAAGGTAATGACATGAAACTGTCGAGTCTGCGAACAAAGGGTTCAGGAATGTGTATGATAACGAATCTCAACTTGGCACTATTTGGGAAAAGAGATCGCGTGGCAAGCATAGTGACCGTGAGTGGGCTTCTCGCGCTCTCTCAACGCAGACGGGCATTGTTCGGGTTAGCATTATTGTACAGTATTACTGCGTTGATGGGGATTTTTTAAAGACTACAGGACAATGGCCGTGCGGCACTGGCCAAATGGTCACCCTGCAACCTGTATACAACGTCACAGAACGCTAAAGCAGACTTGTTAGGGAGTTTTAGTAGATCGTGTTTTGAGGCCGCGATATTTGTAGCGGAAGCTCGCGCTGCCACTTTGGTGCCTGCTCCGCGAAGCGCGCGCCCGTAGCGGTAGCGGGCCGTTGAAAACGATCTTCTAAAACTCCCTGTTTTACGCTTCAAACTGAAGATCCCGGAGAGGCAAAAGAACAGGCAACTCAGCGCGAGAGTTTTCAAGACTTGGTGTCCGTTATGTCGATCCCATATTCCGAATTTGTGTCTTTAACAAAGGACGACGCTGCATATTTAGGTAGAACTCGGAGACCTGGTACTTTAGAAAATTGGGAATTGGCTGTTTGCATCAGAGAGCCTGACAGGTTCGGGATTAAAACGTCAGATGGCCCTATTTCTGAACTTCGTAGAGCAGCAAGGAAGGTTCATACCCATTACTCAGCCCATTGTTTTCCGAAGGCGGTCCCAATCCACCAAGATATATAGCCCGCTCGGAAACGTCGAAAACAAAAGTTGCTTGTCTAATATTTTCAGTGAAAGTAAACATGGAAGGCTCGATAAAAATTAGACAGATCAGCAGAAGACAGGGACGGATAAATGAACAAGAAGATCTTAGTTATTTTTCCCGGTTGGTTGCTTCGCGAGTGGGAAATGCAAGTTTTTGAAAAAGAAACAAAGGTGATGGCAGACATCTACCACACCAGCAATCTGCATGCAGGTATAAATAAGAGCGTTGGTCACCACCAAGTAAATCTTTGACATCAATTTAAAAAAAAGTAATTTTATGCGGTAAATGCAAAAAAAAATCCATTTACGTGTTAAAAAAAATTTGAAAAAATATTGCAAAAACAAGAAATTGAAGACATGCGGTCACTCGCAGTGCCTACGCTTGTTTTTTTGGGGGTTGAGTTGGGCTTCACGTCGTCCAATTTCAGGAGCATAGCCCTCTTGCTGGTGCATTAAGTCCGGTCTTGCCTAACATTAACGGCCGAAACACATCCAGCCGGCCGAATTTCTTCTCCGAGACAGCGAGAACTGAGCCCCCGTCCCGAGCAGCGCTAATCTCACAGTTAAGGCCGACAGGACCACGTGCTCCTTGTTCGCTTTCGGCAATAGCTAAGAAAAAGTACCGCGGCGGCCGCTCTTTCCCAGTTTTTGAATATTGCAGGAGGCAATAAGAACTCCTGATGACCCTATAACCCTGAGAGATGGAACGGAGGGCTCTCCTCTTGAGCTTGCCTTCTCGTGCTTTACAGTCGCGGCAAAAGGACTGTGGTTTCTCTCGAGCTCAAGTTTGGGAACGGGACGCAAAGCATCAACTTAATAGCCTCTCAACTCCCCCCCCCTCGCCGCTCCGCTTTCGTTACCCCTACGCTGTCACAACTTCTAATATAGGCCGCGACGTCTGCTCCGACGCCATAACCCGCCGGAATGCGATGCCCATTTCGCTCTCTTCGTTTTGTGTCGTAGTTTAGCGTGCTTCTTGCGCTGGCGGAAGGAAGGCCTCGTTCCTGCGGTGTGCGCGACGAGCGATACACATCTCCGCCGACACCCCCCCCCCCCCTTCCCGTTTGTGCCTGCGTGGAGAAATTTGGTCGACGCATATTTTGGCTCCGTCGCTGACGTTTTGCAGCTAATGCTTTGTCGCTTTGACGCCAGTGTGTGTTTTTGCATGTGTGTGTTTGTGCCAGAGTGTATGTGACGTGTTTAGTGCGTGCGTGTGCGCGCGCGTGTTTGTGTGTGTGTGTTTGTGTGGGGGGCGGGGGGGGGAGAGAGGCTGGGAGAAGGAGGCGATGAGCCAGAGAAAGGGCAGATGCAGCGATTGAGTGAGTCGTCCCGTTGGAAAGCAGCCATTCACAGACAGGGAGAATTCGTCTCATCCGGTTTCCCTATTCGCTCACCTCTCGTTGGCGTATTCCCTACTTTGAAAAGTTCTAATTGAAAATCGGGTTTCCCCCTTCTCTCTCTCTCTCTCTCTTCTTTCTCCTGAATTCTACTTTTTGTCTCTTTTTGAGCTTCTTCACTCGTATTTTCGATGTTGCGCATTCTCGCACGTACAATCCTTATTACTTCTCGTTTTCTTCGGTGGCGAAATCTCGCTATTGCCAATTGCTTCGTTTTATGTTGGTGCGTGCGTAATACGTTGGCTTTCTAAGGTCTTGCAGTGTCTTTCCTGTTTCCCCAGAGCGTGGGTTCCTACTTCGTTGCGCTAACTGGTCCCGACGGAGTATTTAGGCAACGATGTTTGCGTGTCGGTGGACTTTTCAATCTTGTTCGTGTGAATTTTGTTTAGCGGTGTCCTGGGCACGTCTAGTTCCCTGTTTGCTGACTGTGATTTGTGCGCTTGTGGACATTCGCTTACGATTCAATTAGCAGATGTCGGGACTTATTGGCGCCCCTTAAATTGGGCATTCATTTGTGTTCAGGTTGAACTTATGGTTGCCACAGGTGTAACGAAGCTCTAGGTCAGCAGTAATGTGTAATGTGCGCCGTGTTATACAAATCTGTACAGAAGTAAAAATGTCGAGGCTTTCTTTTTTATGTTACACGCAAGCTATAAATATGGGCGATGCGCCGGATAGACGTGAACAGATATTTTTAACCAAGTAATATGGTCCCAAGAGAAATACGGAATGTGGAGAAAGGGAGCGAGATTTGCATTAAGAGGTCAAACAGACAGCGCGTGACGTACCGAGTCTTTTTTTCGTTTTCTTATGTGCTTGAATTGACGATTCCTGCATTGCACGCATAAGTTGTAGAAAGTCAGATACAATAAACAGTCACCCTTAGTAACATAGCTGAGAAGACTTGTTTCATTGTGAACGACAAGACTGGGGAGACGACTTCTAATCCCAGCTTAATGTTTGTTTGCTTTTCAAATTTTTTTTAAAGCGTTGGTAAGACAAAAAAGAAAAAGTAATCCCACGGTGAGGCGTGTAGCGGGGTCAGGAGTCGGACCCATCGTCAATTCATATGTTTTCTTCTCTTCCTCTTGCAATTGATCTGATGCGCTCAGATATACCGAGCTCATTTTGACATCAGTAAACATTCTTACAGCGTTTTGACCCCTGATTTGTGGAACTGGCTGTACAGTAGCGGACGATATGAAAAACCCACGTGAGCGTGTGCACGTGGTTCAAAAGGCCTGCAGCGCTACCTATCAGAAAAGAAGCTAAATTATTATCGCGGATTCAGCGGCTGTTCAGATTTTGCCGTCACTCCTCGCTTGCAGATGCTGCCGAATTGATGCTGATTTCAGCGCCGAAGGTAGAAGCGTTCCGCGACAAAAAGGCAAAATCAAGCATGGCTGAATCCACCGGGTCGTCGGCAGGTTGAGCGATCAGTTTTTGGCCGTCTGATGAAAGGTTCGCGGATTACATTCAACACTCGGCAAAGGATACCACTTGCTCCTTTCCCGTCGGATGCGAGCATTGTAGAAGACAATCTTAGGGGGAAAAAGAAACGGGAAAGTTGACCTGTTGATTGTGCCGGAGTTGGTTTATCGTGCCCGCGCGCCGAGCAGGTAGATCTTCTTCGATCTGTCGAACCCGAAGGCCCAGAGACGGAGCCGGCCCATTGGCCCCGTTGCCACGACGACGACTCCGAGACGAGCCTCGACAGAAATGGATGGCTGAAGGAGGAAACGTTTGGGACTGCCGTTCTGTAGAGATGCGCCAGGTTAGAGCGACTCAAGAGGTCTGTCACTTCGGGTGAGAACGCAAAGTTTCGTCGGGCTAACGCCTGTCGCTACTCCTTTTCACTTTAGGTTCGATCGCAGTCGACGCTGCGATACGATGTGACCAACCATGCAGCACCAAAGCTGTATCGTTCCGGCGCTTGTTATATTTGTTTGTTTACTATAAACAGCAAAAACCCATCGCACGCCGAAAAAGAAAAGAAAAAAAAGATGGCAGCGGCTTTATTTTTAAAGTTTTACGATGCATGAAGCGCATTGTAGGGAATCGGTGAGGGAATTGACGTGCCACGTGACGTTCATTTTCTCGCTATATTTAGAGGAGGAAACTGAATCGATGTTGTGGCCACAAGATGCGAATTTACCCGCTAAATTTAGCGGGAAAACTGAGTTGACGTGTAGGTCACGTTGCGTCAATTTCCCCAAGGTGTATAGGTCACTTGACGATTCTTTCCCGCCAAATTTCGCGGGGAAACCGAATTGGTCTGTAAGTCCCATGACGTTAGGTCACGTGACATCAATTTTCGCGCTAAATTTAGCTGAGAAACTGAATTCGTGTAGAGGTCTTGTGATATCAGTTGCCCCGCTAAATTTAGCGGGGAATGCACGGGCGAACAGTCTAAATTTTCGGATTGGGAAGTAGTGTTAAAAAAATTTTACGCTTGAAAAAACAAAAACAAGAAAACGTAGGATTGCGGCGCGTTCACTGTGCGTGATGAATGGTGTAGCCGGTGATGGAAAGCCCGCAAAGACGACTAGCGTCGTGACGATGCCCTTTTTGCGTGTGCTTCATTGGCTCCTCGGGGTCGGGGGTGGCGCCTGCGGTTAGAGTTAAAGTGAGGCTGAGTGTAGTACACTTACCACATGGTATGCGGTTGGTGTGAAAGCGTTGTTTGAATGTGCAAACTATACGAGTATAATGCACCTAGTGCGCGAACCTTGATCTGTAGGCACGCGTGTTGCGCTCTTTCGCAAACGCGAGCAATCCAGTGTGAAACAGAATGCCTCGTATAATTTGAGCACGGTGAAGTTTTCCCGAAGCTGGGGTCTTCTTTTTAGGGATGACGCAAACACGAAAAACTATCAAACAACGCAGCTGAACGTTTAATGAACAGATGGGGTCCTTAAATAGGCGACACGCAAGGAGGGCAGTGTTTGTATCGTCCTTTAGGGATCTCCAGTCTCGGATAGATTTTTCACCATGTTTATTTACCCCGATCAAGCTTACTTTCACCCTCTTTTTTCTCTTTTTTTTTCTTGTTAAATAATCGTGTCAGGCCGCAGCATAGAGCTATTAACTCTAGAGGTTCATCTTGCTCTAGAGTCTACGCGACTTCCGGAATGCAAATGGAAACAGGCAGCAACCAGTCTACTTTTGCGGTGCTCCTGAGCATTCCTTTAGAAAAACACGCCTGTATTTGGTCTCTTTGCCGGAAAATAGCAAGCATCACCTCTGATATTTGGCTTGTAACGGGTAGTATGTACCTTTATTAACATTCTAAACATGTAATTGCTCTAGTTTCAGTATCTTAATTCATCAGTGAACGATGTTAAACTTCGTTATACTTCAGGCCAAGACCTGTGTTCCATACCAGGTGTGTAAAGGCGAGCGACGAATCCAAGTAAAATAACAATTAAAAAGTATGTAATGTATAGTGTGTTTAAGGCGCGCCATCATTCCGATGACGCGAATATATTGCTAATATGCCAGCCCTGTCACCATATGAAAATGACCCCGTCGTGCAACTTTACGAGCGGTTAAAAACAGCCCAAACGTGAAGAATAAAGTATGTGGGCTATGAAAGCTCTCTCTGTATTATTTCATATGCCTGGCAACTTTTATGGAGCTCCTGTTTTCTGGCTTCTCCTTGTTTTTTTTAAAGATTTCGAACCTGCGGACAATGTTTTTAACGCTAGAACAAGCACATTCGCCTATTTGCATAAGCAGAGAAAATAAAGCTAAACGTATGTATTGTAAATCGGTCTATAATTACTTGGCATTCACTTTATTTTCATAGTGTACAAGCACAGGGAGCTACTGATCCAGTGTTACTGGTTCTTGCCGTGTCTCTTGATTTTCCAGGTGCCATTAGTTCGTTTACGACTTCGATTCCCCTTCCTTCTTCATGGGGATTCACCGACGCCGTGTTCGAACTAACAGTGTCCAATAGTTCATATAAATGCATCTAATAGGCTATTGTGGCGTTTTGCTTAATGCCATGAATGTGAAAACAAACAAACAAAAACATTTATTTTACCATTATTTTTGTTTACGCGACTGAGAAATGTTCCATATTCTTTAGCACATAATATTTATTTGTAATACTTGTTTGTATAATCAAGAACAGACTAAATATGCACCCGCTTTCCACCATAAGAATGAATTACCGGAAGTCAATTCTTGACTGGTTGTTGACTGCTTTAATTTGCAACCTCGCACTAGCACCAGCTTAACCTCTAACGTACGTTATAATTACTCTATGGACTAGAGATGACACATTTAAATTTGTTTATATATTTGTGTTTTTTTTGTTTTTTTTTCCTCTTGAACCTAACCGTCCCACTCGTGTGTTCACGGATGAAGGTCATGCTTGGCTCGCTTCGTTGTGAACAGCACGAGCATGTTCTCAACCCGGACTTGTGCGTGGTTTTAACGCTCTCGTCACGAAACTTGAGGATGAGGAGAGAGAGAAGCACGCGACAGCTGCAAACACTGTTCACGTAGTTCTCATTGTCACCTTTGCTTCCCTTTTTGCTCCTTTAAATGTGGTTTGCAAAGGCGTTTCTCGCCTGCTTTCTTGTACGTACGTCTCTGAATATTTGATGTAAATGCATTTCGAGCAACGTGACGGATACACGAATCCTAGTTTACTTCTATACATTTCTGTTATCACGGAGTTGTGATACGTTATTTCTCGCTGACACGCAAAATTCAGCTAGAATTCGGACCAAATCCTCTGGATTTCAGCCAACTTTGCCCCCAGGTACGAAAACTCCTCATGAGTAATCCTACCCTAATGGCTCTTCAGACTTATCAACTGCCAAGAAAGGAATGAAGAATCGAATTGCCTATAGAGTAATACTGTTTATGAATGCTTTCGAACAAGATATTTTTTGTTCATCTGTGTTGAACGAAAGTCATTAATGCTACGTTATGTTTCCTATGTAATGAATATTTTTTCTTAATAGACAATTTGATTAACGTATGTATGTTTGGGCGCATCTATATGTGTGTGTAATTCTCAGTATACTTATCTCGGGGTATTGTCGTGCGCCCAGTTGCGTAGATTTGTGTGCTCGAGTCTTTACCGATTCCCTTCAATAATTCACTGTGGGCGCTGCGAGTTAAAAATAAATAAATATGGGAATATACAAATAAGTTAACCAGATGATAAATCAATCAACGAGCGTGTTCGTCAACCTCTGTGCACCGTCGACGGGTGACCGGGTCCCAGTGTTCTTTTAAGCCGCGCTCAGGCCGCTCACACACCATACAAAAGTCAGTCTGCGCACGCCGTCCGAGGCGTGTCTTTTCCTTCTATTCAGGTCCTGTCACACATAGGTCATAGAGTGACTGCCTGCAAACATGTTCGAATCATGCATATGTATGAAGCTAACATGCTTATACTCCGTCTCACTAAAACCGCGCAGGACAGCCAAAGCTACAGGGGAGAGAGTGTATCGCGAC
>JAZHYW010016363.1:0-50000 GCA_037355805.1 Ixodes ricinus
GTGCTGATCACGGATGCCTCACCGTGTGGACTTGGAGCCGTCTTGGCACAGCGGGAAGCGTCGGGGGAGGAGCGTCCCATTGCTTTTGCATCTCGAAGCCTTGCAGCTGCGGAAACAAACTACAGTCAGCTGGACAAAGAAGCGTTGGGCCTCGTGTTCGGAGTCACGAAATTCAGGCAATACCTGTGGGGCCGACCATTTGAGGCCATCACAGATCACAAACCGCTACTGGGCCTGCTCGCGTCGGACAAGCCTGTTCCAGAGTCGTGCTCTCCAAGGGTGCTGCGATGGGCCGTGCTGTTGTCTGGGTACCGCTATAAGCTGAGCTATCGGCCTGGTAGCCATATCACACATGCAGACGGACTGAGTCGCCTGCCACTGCCAACAACAGATTTTCCCGTGGACTGCCCTGCTGAAGTCTTCATGTTGGCAGGGTTGTACCCACGTGTGCTGTCGTCAACAGCTGTCGCTGAGGCCACCGCCCGGGACCCAGTGCTTTCACGAGTGAGAGAGGCCTTGTGGACTGGCCGCCGGTCGGATTTGGGACCAGAAGAAAAACCGTACGAGACGCGGTTCACAGAGATGAGTGTAGAAGGCAACTGTGTGCTCTGGGGCAACCGTGTGTTGGTTCCTGCATCTCTCCAACGTGACGTCCTGAGGCTTCTTCACGAAAGCCATCCAGGGATATCCAAGATGAAGGCTGTAGCGCGGAGCCACGTGTGGTGGCCTAAAATCGACGATGATATTGTTGCGGCTGTGCAAGAGTGTCCCGCCTGTCAGGAGCAGCAGCGAGCATCACGGCCAATACCCGTCATGCCATGGCCGTTCCCAGACAGACCCTGGTCGAGACTTCATGTCGACTACGCAGGGCCTTACCGCAACACTTATTTTTTTATTGCAGTGGATGCATTTTCCAAGTGGATTGAGGTGTTTCCGATTTCAACTCCGTCTGCGGAGGCCACCATCACGTGTCTGCGAGCCATGTTTGCAAACCAGGGTTTGCCGGACATTCTGGTGTCAGACAATGGTCCAGCGTTTGTGAGCGACACGTATGCCACATTTTTGAAGAAGAATGGAGTGAGACGAATACTGGCACCACCGTACCACCCAGCGTCTAATGGCGCTGCAGAGCGTGCAGTTCAGACTGTAAAAAGAAAGTTGCAGAAGTCTGGACCGGGGGACCTTCGTACACAAATTGCGCGCATGTTGATCACTTACAGATCGACGCCACATGAGGTCACGGGTTGCAGCCCCGCCGAGTTACTGCTAGGACGAAAAATGAAGACTGCGATGGACCTGCTTCGACCTGACCTGAGGACCATGGTGCAGCAGAAGCAAATTCAACAGAAAATCAGATGTTACAAAAGAACGAAACCTCGAATTCAAGCACAGCCTGGTGATCAAGTATTCGCCCGGAACTTCCGTCCAGGCCCTGCATGGATGCCGGCTGTGGTCACAGCCCAGGGGACATTTTCATCGGACCTCCAGCTGGCTGACGGGCGACAGTGGACGCGCCACCATGATCATATCCGGCAGGCGAACCGTTTGCCTCAAGTTGACCACAGTAGACATGCTGGAACAGCTGCAGACATTGAGAAGGACCCTGACATTCCAGGCACTGTTCCTGACATGTCCAAAACGTCAGAGCATGTTCTGGCACCTGATCTTTCCTGTCAGATGCCTGAACTCACCTGCCCAGAGGTTCCAGCTGAGGAACAACAGCAGCCAAGGGCTGCAGGAAGCACAGCGTCTCCTCGTCAAACGACTATCACCACACCTCCCCGTCGGGGCACCAGGGTGCGTCGGCCTGTGCAGCGCTACTCTCCGTAATCACTTAAGTGATTGGTTTTCACTAACCTTTTTTATATTTCTTAGTTTCCACTAACTTTCATTATAAGGGGTGGGAGGGTGTGATATCTTGCGCTGTACACACGAGGGCGCCACCGCGGTGGTAAATAAACAGACGACGAAGACGATGCCTGACTGGGCCAGTCAGTGCGGTCTGCGTCCTCGATTTGGAATGTTGTCCCTGACCTTGACTCGGGCGATGTGCCTGGCGTGGATTATCACAGTCCCATCTACATTAAGGTCTTCCCTATAACCACGACCCCTTGACCCCACCACACGACTGCAGCCCGCACTGCTTCAACTGCGACGGGAAACAGCCGCCGTCCGCACCCGCCTGTCCGGCCAGGACGAAGGTGGACGAAGATGCTCCAGAAGTGGAAACGCTTTCACAAAAGACACCGCTTTCGAGTGGTCGCCCCGCCACCACAAGATCTGCAGAACTAGCCAGCTCTGACTACCACAAACCGCTTCGACATCCTCCAGGCACCGCGGAGTTGAAGTTGCAGCCTGAGCCGCCCACCTTACAACACAAGGACCCTCTCCGATGCAGCCAGGAACTGGGACCAAACACCGAAGCCGGACAAGCACAAGTATTCCTCCACTCTCAAGGCCAACCGAACGTCGCGACCCTCGAAGGCATCAACCCCAACCCCACTGGCACCACAAGTGAGTGACCCAACTTCGGCCCCTCTCCCTCCTCAAACCCGTAGCCCCACATTTCACCCAACTAATTCTCAAACCCTCCAAACAAACGCCGCCTCTGCCCTCCCACTGCGACATCATCGAAATGATCCAACAAACCCTCGCCCCCATTATCCAAGCCGTCCAACGACTAGCCGACCGCATCGAGATACTCGAGCAAAACTTCACAACCCTAGAGGAGCACACAAGTCCCCGCAAACGTGCTGCCTACCACAAAACAGACATCATGGAAGAAACCCCTGAAGTCCAAAATGCCTGACGCCCTTCATCACCCTACCCTACCTTACCCCAAAGCTCCCTCGTCATATGGCAATGGAACTGTCGCAGCCTCAAGCGCAAAAAGAACACCCTCATGCAGTATATGCTTCACGCAATGACGCAGCCGGATATAACTTCCCTCCAAGAGACCAACGGCAGCTTTCCCTTCCCGGCTACGACAGTTTTATACAGCCCAGCATCGTCGTTAGACACAAAGGACACCAAACACCCCTCCCCTTCAAGCAATGACTGTCACATACGTGCGCAAGACCAATTCCATCCACCCAGGGCGATTCCTGGCCCCTCACCTCCCACACCAAAGAGCACGTAATTACTCACTCCACTTTCCGCGGAAAAAAATATCTTCATCATCAATGCCTACTGGACCCCACGTAGACTCGACTCCCCACTCCCACCTCTCTAGACCCCTGTTGTTGCAGCCAAGACACCATTGACTCTCCTCCTCCTGGGAGACTTCAACTGTCAGCACTCCAACTGGGGAAACGACAGGACCTCCGCCTTAGGCAGGAAACTGGACGCTTTCGCAGGCCTACACCACCTTACTTTTTTGAACGATACGTCCACTCCCACACGCCAGGGCACAGTCCGAGAAAACGATGCAACCCCAGACCTGACATAGATACGCAGAGCGATGAGTGCAAGTTGGGACCACACTGACGAGAACCTTGGTAGTGACTTCTATATTATACAGATCATCCTAAAACACAGCACCCGGCCACGGCACTTACGAAGCCGCATATCCCAAGTTGTAGACTGACCGGAAGCCAGACAGGCGATCGAGGACCTCCCCTTGCCTAATTCTGTTTCAACAGCATGGTGCGCCAACATTATGAACACCGGGGCGAAATATACGCGCCATGTTAAACGCACTGAAGAGCACCCCTATAATGATGCGCACCTCCTCGATCTTTGGAGCAAACACCGCGGAGTCGTTAAGGCCTGGAAGAAGAACAAATCCAGCACCACTCTCCAAGAGAAGATCGCACGCCTTACCTACGAAGCTCAGGAGTATGCAGACCAACTAGCCGCCGACACATGGCTCGAGACCTGCGAGAATATAAACGATCATTTCCACACTCCTAGAGTGCGGCATATCATGCGCACTCTGCTGGGCCAGAGTCGACCCTGTAACACTTTATAGAAACTGCAACTGGCATTAGACGCGTCGCCATCGAAACTCACCGACCAAATCAGGGATGTTTCCTATACGTACTCTCTACAAAGCATTCAAAGCCTCCACTACCCCCAATCACCACCCGAACCTGAGACAGAGGGTATCAACTTGGAATTACCGTTTAAGAACCTTTTTACAGCCCTTCGTTCTTTTACGCGTACCACAGCTCCTGGACCCGACAAAATCACGTACAGAATCCTCCGAAAGCTCTCTGACATCAAGCTACTTGAACTCCTAGATATTCTTAATGAGGTATGGTGTTCTGTAAACATCCCTGCGGCGTGGAAAACTTTCAAGGTCCTAGTCATCTCGAAACCTGGTAAACCTACAACCACCATCAACAACCTCCGCCCCATCTCATGACCTCTTGCTCGGGAAAGCAAATTGAGAAGATGGCGCTTATTCGGCTGGAGTGGCACCTCGACGCTCACAACCACCTTGCTCCCACCATGGTCGAATTGCGCTCCCATGTTAGCACTCAGGACGTCGCCCGCCGCATCCGTGAAGATATATACGCTTACAAAAGCACGGCACAACTCCGTACAATTGCCGGAGTTGACGCTAAAAAGGCTTTTGATAGAGTAGACCCCTCAGCAATTCTACACAACCTCGCAGACACTCGCTCTGGTCCAAGATTTTTTAATTACATTAAAAACTTCCTTACGGATCGAACGATTAGAATCATAGTCCCGGATGGTAACCCATCCGATCCTCACCCTCTCACCAAGGGAACACCACAAGGCTCTATCTTATCACCAACACTGTTTAATCTCGTCATGAAGGATATTCCGCACAAAGTCTCAAAAGTTCCTGGCCTCCAACATGCCATTTATGCAGACGGTGTGACCATGTGGTCGTGAACTGGCAGCCCAGCATAACAAGAGGAAACTGTTTATGCAGGACTCAATATCATCCAAAGCCACGCCCGCAGCGTAGGGCTCACCTGCTCTCCTGACAAATCTGCTTATATTGTGTTCTCCAACGATGACACCAAAAAAGGAGAAGCATACCGCAACCTCATCCAACTGCGTATCGATGATAACCCTATACCCCGCCGCAACCTCGACAAAATTCTAGGATACATCTTCCTACATGACGGACGAAGCACGGTCGGGGTAAAAACCATTCTAAAACAACTAGAGCTAAATTATCCATATGCTCCGGCGTATCACATGACAACGCCACGGCTTGCGGGAGCACGAACTTCGCAAAGTGATCGAGGCACTCGCGCACACCCAACTCATGTATGCATATCCATATCAGACCCTCACTACTACCCAAACAAATGAAATCGAGGCTTCCCTCCGCAAGTTCACCCGTACTGCCATGGGAGTTGCCTAATATGCCGCCAATACCAAACTAGCAGACACTACACTCTTCAACACACTTGAAGAGAAAACAGCGGCCCATCACCAGGCCCAGTTACACCGTCTCCCTAACTCCAAATAGAGAACGGCAATCCTTCAAAGCCTAGGCCACCGTGCGGAGCACCTGCCCCCATGCCTCCGCCCCCACCACCATGGGACGGCGTGCCACGAATACAAGTACGCCCCATCCCACGAAAGATGGATCCAGATAGAAACAAGACGCGCCGTCGAAACTATGCTCACTACCTCCCGACGCTATCTCACGACGCATACTACACAGACGCTCACATCCAACCAGATCGAGTCATCACTGCAGTCATCGGCCCCCACTCCACATCTACCCGCCTACGCTGCGGCGTCCCTTCCCCTTCCGCGGCGGGGTCCAAGCGATCGAGGAAGCCATCACCCCTCATGACCACTCGACCTCGACTATCACTATCAGATCCGATAGCCAGGCTGCGATAAGATCGTTTGAATGTCGAGGCCTGTCATATTACACCCGCACTACCCTTCAGGACTGCATGGGCAGTCATCCTCAATTCCACGTTCGTCTCGAATGGGTTCCCGGCCATCAAGGCATTCCGGAGAACGAGCGTGCACACGCTATGGCCCGCGCAAGCAATCTTCCGGGCCCTCCGAAGCCATGGCCGGAACCATACAACACCCGAGAAGCTCGCTCCTCTTATCAGAAGGAACGAAGAGGACCTCTCCGGCTGCTTCTACACCAGCGGTGCACCCTCTCATCACCCGCCACCATCTTCAACAGAGCAGACGCCAGCCTCATTCGCCAAGCACAGACTAACTCCCTACCCTGCGATCAATGCAATCACTCCATACAGGGCCGCCGCGGACAGCGTTCGTGGCAGGAATGTGGGGAATGCCCACCGAACGAACACACCTACTGGCTCTGCCCAAAAGCCACAAGCTCCCTCACTCACCCCCTCCTCTGAGCTTCCCTGCCCACGTCCCCTACTCCTGGGTAAACTGGGCCGCTCCTCCTCCTGATCTACAAAACGAGCTCTGGCCTCTCCTACTTCTTCATGTGTGGGAGATCCTAGACCCTCCGCCATGAACAACCCTAACCTAATTTACAGAGGACAATAGACCGATCTCACCAAGCGTTCGGCGCATGCGTGACGCCGCCATAACTTCAGTTCGCAGGAGGCAGGGCAGGCAAGACTAGGTGCTACAGACACTTACAGACGGCTCGTTCCGCCTCATGCTCCACACGCGCAGAGCTCCAGCGAGGTTGTCCCACGTGCAGAAAGACTAAAGCTCCCTCGATGCATTGCGACAGCGGTGGCGTAGTCGAACTGGCTGGTGAGATCGGTCTATTTCTCCTCCAGTGCAGAAGAATAAAACGGCTGGGACTTCAGCTTTTAAATAAAGTTTTCCTTCTCCTCCTCCTCCTCCTCCTCCGGCTGTCGTTACACAGTGGAAGTCCCCCTACAACAAGTAACCTATCACGATCCAAAAAAACTCTGCACTTCCCTAAATAAGGCCAGTCTCTCATTTGTTCGGTTCGGGACGTCCAAGCATATCAGACGCCACTGCGACCCACGTAACGTAAAATCGCCAGACGCGATCCGTCCTTGCTCGTCTGTCGGTAAAGTTCAATCTGTCAATGGAACAGACTTTTAGAAACGAGAAACAACCGCCTGAAAGACCGTCTAAATGACGAACGCATACTTAGTACCCAGTGAGGAAGAGCTGGATTGTTGTCGTTGCATCTCCCCCTTTTGAAAGCTTTGTCTCCTGCATTGCCAAGAAATCTATTTTTTCGGAGTTCAACAAGCGCTGTAGTCGATGACACTACTTCTTTCTAGCAGTAAGACCACGCACGTTTAATGTGTCAAAACGAACAGGCTCATGCGTGTCGCTTCACATTGAGGGGTTTCGGAAGCACGGTCAAAAATTTATACAGGATGTTGAAGCCTACTTGCCTTCTAGTCAAAGCCTTGCTCCCCGTTTGCATTTTCACACATTTTCTGCACTCGCGTTCACTGCGCAAGCCTCAAGAATATACACTGAGTGTGGTCGCCTCCTCTCGTCCGTAGTGATGCCGTGCTTGTTAGTCCGTCTCTTAGCTTCTTCCCACGGTTCTTCTTCTCGACAATCTTCGGCCATTACGGTGTTGGCGTTGTCCAGCGCGCGTTTGCAGCTCTTACTTGCGGCGTCGATTTCTGTTTCGGCGCTGTCAGTGATGCCTTGTCGCACTCCGTCTTCCTCCAGGCGCCCCTCCCAACATGCGGCTGTCATCGATTCTTGGATGTCCACAGTGGCACTGCCTTTCTCGACTTCATTTGGACGTTCCTGAGCAGCAGCCACGCTTCCGGCGTTCACCGTACCGCTCGGGATACTCTCGACGCAGTGCGTCTTCGCCCCAGGTATTGCAGTGGCGGACAATAAAAAACTTATTTCACCAGATTCTCTGCCTCATCAGCCTTCATGATGATTTCAGTCGCCTCTTGGTCAACTTGCGTTTCTGCGACTCTTGCGTACGTTCTTACGCAGCTTGTACTTTCATGTCCACAACTTTGACATCCTGTGCATTTGGGTACCTTGCATCTTCGACATATGTGGCCGGACCGCTTGCAACGTAGACAGAGCGGAGCTCGGCCAGGGATTACAACAAGGGCGTTACCCCTCGTAAACCGCAGCTGCTGCGGCATTCCGTCAACTGCCGTCCCCTCTTTCAGAGTAATACGGACCACTGTTGTGGTCGACTAGATGCCAATAAATCCCTTGGCACGCCAGATCTCGTGGATGACCTCGATGACCTTTCCGTAATGAGGGAGGGCCCTTTGTACTGGTTCATCCGGGACGTGGTAAAAGACTCAGTTGAAGAACCGCACGCGTATCTCTGCATTGCTGGGGTCCACGACAAGGCATCGTATTCCTTTCACCTTGATTTCCTTCGCCACCACCAGCCTCCTTTCTGCTTCCACCGTACGAAGCGCCAGCATCCCCACGTGGTTCATTTGGAACAATCCAAACGCAACCACTTCCTTGAACACGCCACACCTTTGCATCTCGCTTTGAAAATCCTGGATGCGGTAAGGCCGGCCATTCAAATCGCAGTAATGAAATGCTGAGTTCACCGAAGCGTTGGCGTTTGGAAACGAAGGCAGCACTGCCTTATATTTGTCTTCATTCGAGGGATTCGAAAAACCGCGGCCAGAACTGGCCGCTAACGCTGCTCGCTGGCAGCCCATTATCCTTACAACTGTCCTGCTTGGAAGCCGGAAGTGGACAAAGGCCACGCAGACACGCCGGGGGCTTTTATGTTTAGCTTCCGCGTTCCACTCTTAGGGCTCCATATAGTCTGACGTAACGAAGCGCGTACACGCTGCGCCACGGTTACTTCACGTTGGCGAAGAGCCGGCACTTTACAATGCCGGGCCTCGGCGTAGCCAGCGCAACCGGCGGCAGCTGGCGCTTTCGGCGGCCCCGGCGCGAAAAAGATGTTGCTCTATTTGGCGCCAGGCTCGCCAGACCAAAAGTCTCCACGCGTGCTCGCTACGCTTGCGCAATAGCAGCCGGAATCCCCGAACCTAGGAGCGCTGGCGGCCAGTGGTTGCAATTCCAGTGATCTGCAAGAAAGGCGAAAAACAACACGAGGTTGTGTTTTAAGAAAAATATCAGCACAAAAAAAAAAAACAAAAAAAACGAGGATACAGAAGAGCGAAGCGGCAGAGCTGAAGCAGAGCGCTATTGAAACTGACGTTTAATGCTAGACGAAGGGGAAGAAAAAAAGAAAGCTACGGTTGTTACCAAAAAAACGTAGAAGAAAAACCCTCAAACTACATGGCATACCTAGAGTAATCTAATTTACATCAATCAAAAATAAGCTACTAAGTTTACTTAGCTTTAAGCAACGTGCATCAGAGGAGGAGGAGGAATAAACTTTATGGTAACTTGAGCAGACGAAAGCTTGTGGGTCAGAAAGCGTGCATCGGAAAAAAATATTTTTTGAAAACGATAAAATCAAAGAAAATTATAAACAAAGATTTCGATAAAAACAAAAGAAAGAGGAAGTTTAATGAGAAAATAAACTAAAATGTCGGAGTGGGCTAGGAATCATCAAGGTTCGAGACTGAGGTAATACAGTTACTTTTGTGTCAAGGCCACTGGCGGGCGCACTGACGCAGGCATGCCCCTAAACAGAATTTCTTGTGTCTCGTACAGCTCACGAGTTCACCTTCCCCCGAAGCATTTCATGTTTTTCGTCTGGTTTTACATAGCAGAGCAGTTGCTACCGCTGACATGCAGCGAATGTTCAACCAACTAGCCCGTGCACCAGACGATCCTGAGGCTGATGCTCGCGCCGGAACTACAGACTAATGATAGATTTATGAAAAGGAGTAAATCTGGTATACACAACGATGGCTTATATCATATGCTACATGACACGCCGACCGGCTCAGCAGTGTCCATTTACCCATCTCTCTAATTATTTCTTATAGACCTTTTCTGCTTATTCTTGCCCCCGACCGCCAAGTAGGCATATCCGGTATGGGCGACGAAAAAATATAAAAACGTTTCAACCTGCAACTAGTAAAAAAATGGAGGGAGGCAAAACGAAAATGTGTGACGGTTACGTTTATCTCCTACATGTCTTTTATTGGCGTGGCGACGGCAAAGCAGTGTTTTCGCCCATACTGGAAGTGACGACAATTCAAGATGGCGGCGCCTCTTGCGAAAAGGTCTATAAGGATGCGCTACGCAGTCCCCGCGTCGATGTGCGGCGTTGGAAATTTTACTGTAGTGAGGCGCATCTCTCGCGCGCCTGGCCTGACGTGGCTCTACGGGCTAGCGTGGCTAGCGCCGACCACCGCTGGCGGCCGCGTCGAAAACGTCGGACTATATCGAGACCCTTTAAAGGCGAAGCTTAAGCATCGTTCTATAAATTTCACTTTAGTACGCGGAGGCTGAAGAAAATCGTTTTCGAAATACCGCTGAAGACCCTACTTCTCGGAGCGTGACGTCATACCCAGAGATTTCGCGATCTTCGCTCTCGCACATATTCAGCGCCACTCAAAGTTATGCACGCGCACCCTTACTATTTGCAAAAAGGTAAAAAAAAGAAGACATCGGGACTATAGGGCGTATTCACTGGCCGCCATATTTGAGGTCACTGTTGAGAGCGCATGCTCAGAACGAGCTCCCATTAATAGGCTGCCAAGACCGGCAATCTTGATGGTGCTTGGTGCACGTTGCAAAATAACTGTGGAAGCTAGCCATCAGCACGTGCTCAACATTAGCGCACACGGATATGGCCGCCAGTGAATACACCTATACTTCGTCTCACCTTAGTATAGACTATTGTTAGCCGCGCGTGCCAAAAGCCCGAGCTAGTTGCTTTGGATGAAGCCTCGCCGGCTGCACGAGCGCTCGTGCAGCGAGTGCTCCAGTCAAGGCAGTCGAAGCTAGCCACTCGCGCTTGCACAGACTTCGCAGTTAGTCCATGCTAAGGTGAGGTGAAGTATAATGTCAGTGCGGAGAAATATACCTGTCAAGCTTGTAATTGTACGCGCTGCCCACACGAGCGACACGCACTGGGCAAAAAAAAATATCAGGGTATGACGTAACGACAGATCGGAGGGTTGTCGTGTTTTCTCGCGTTCAGGCACATTCTGTGGGAAACGGAACATGATATACAGATTAACAAGATACAAATACGCCAGAATTCACCGGTAACATTCTGTCTTGAGAACTTTACCTTCACTTAAGAAAAAGCACAAAAACAAAAGGTGTTTTAAAGGGCATAGAGAGACATCTTTTACCTCACATTTTCCACGCAAAATAAAATCTTTTTGGAATATTTACTTATTAGACGCAATTCGGGTGGTAATGTCCTGCTCTAGGCCTCGCTTGGTGCTTACAAAAGTAAGCACCTTTTCTCTGCTCTGATTTGTTAGGGAAACGATTGATGTGTGAAATGTTTGTTGTAAAATTGTATCCCCCTGCCGTAATAGCATTTCAATCGACAATAATTTTATGTTTGAGAAACAAATAATCCAGAGAGAGTCATTATTGTTTTCTTAAATACACTGGGATTGCCTTTCGGCTTAGGTTTCAAATGACAACAAAAATTGGTGCCAGCGTCTGCGGAGTGATTTCGAGCAGAGCTCGTCGAGCTCGGATATTTTTTGAGAACGAGTCGTTTTACCTTTACCGATGTGTTTAGAGGAATATCTCCCCAACCGACGTAGTTTCCAGCAAACAACTGCCACAAGCACGGGCCTTCTTAAGCGCAGTGCGGATGCTTGGGTTCCTAGAGGGACTGGCACAAGCCTAGCGTCCAACTTCAGCCATGTTGCTTGATCTGGCTTGATTTGTCCCTTTGCGCGTGTTGGTTCCGGATGAAGATGTTGGTTCCCGTAAAAGCGGTCCCGCTGCTCGATGAAGTATGCGACCGTTGTGATATCAACCATGATTTCTTTTCCGAGAAGATACCTGCAAAGGTGAGAGTTTGAGAGCGAGTTGGCTGGAGACAATCGATCGATATGCTCGTATCAAGTCTGCCCAGGTTTGTTCTCGTCATTTCGCTTCGAAAGGAAAGTAGCTCTCAAGTTTCGCAGTGCACCTAACCTGCCAATGCAAATATTTTTAGGTCGCGCTTTAATTGTGCGTCGTGACGCTCACCCCCCTTGCTCGCGGATGCCATGCCAAAAACAAACAAACAGAAAAGCTGGAAGGACTGCGTAATAATTTGTTTTATTTCCTGTAGTTTTCTCGGTCGTTTTTACCGCACATCCACAGACGCTGACAGACGCTTGTATTGGATCGTGGCTCGAGCATGATGGAAGGCTAGAACGCCGCTTTCAAGGTCGCGTTTTGCAATCGATGCAGACGTTCTTAAACGGGGGCGGAATAGCAGACGAACGAAAGCAAAAATGGACGCCGACGCGCAGCCTTCATGTCCTCGTCTGGGCATTGCAGACGATGATAGATGGTGGTGGAATAGCACACGATGCCGGAGGCTGCCAAGCGTCTGCTCTCACGATTAGCAGGCGGTGTCAGACTTCTAGACTAGACGCACCGCATATCGGTAAAATGAAGACAATAGGCTTCCGAGCTTGTTCGGCCGAGCAGCAAAGTCAATCCTGTAGTAATTGGCGTGGCCACTGATCTGTGGACAGGGCTTAGAACAAGCCTTGGCCTTCACCTAAATTGCGTCTGACGGCGTAAATACTACAAGAAATGTTTATTTTTCGTAAACAAATTATGAAAAAAGTACATGCCCCAGTTATGACCTTTATTATATTATTTTTGTACTTTCAATTTTAGTGTTTTTTTCAACAGAACACCCCCAATCACATATATTTTTCCGTTTATCGCTTTTATCGCTTTAAATCGGTTTTATCACCTTATCTCTGTTTCCGTTTATCGTTTTTATTGCTTTAAACTTGCTTCGTCGTCTGCTGCCACCTTCGATTCGTTCCCGCGGTGGTCCCACAACGTTCGCGGGAAAAACAACAGCTCCAGTACTCAAGCACTCCGGCAGCTCGTACGTCTCAATGAAATCGGAAACAAGTGGACCAAAGGAAAGGAAAGGAAGCAAATATTCGAGTGACCATCGACTCGGTGTAACACCGCGGAACAGTATCGAGTGTGTCAGTGGGAAACGGAGCTTGGTAGTGCTTAGGTTTGTGCATAACGTTTCATCAATAATGACTAACAGCTAAACAGACATTCTCGGGAAGCGATTGTTCTAGTGTCATTTCGGCTGACAGCCTGTGTGACACGGTGCAGATAAACTGCGTGGAGGGGCCTGCACACAAGCAAGAAACGATCTACAGAGAGACCAGGCCTGACGCGTCATAACAACTCGGATACGTCAGAAAGCAGCCTCCAAGGCAGATACCTAAAAACGTTGGGTGTAGACGAGTTTCCGTGTACGATATGTATTGGAGTTTATTTTGTTTACGCAAGCTCCGAACGCTAGATAACAATCGCCGACGGTGGGAGCTTTTTTCTGCGGTCTTGATGGGTGTTACTGCAGAACGGATTAGTAACGCCAGCAAAAGTCTAGTTGAGACTTATTAGACCACCACAAGGTACGTGAGCTTTTCGCTGCCTTTTTGGAGGTAAGTGTTGCACTTCTAAATTGCATTATGCGGTGTTTTCACGTTATGTATGATAACAAAATAGACTGCTTTCGAAAACACTACTCTCGTCTTAAGCGATGAATATCGGGAATAACTGCTTTTTTTAGTGATTGTCCTGATTGCTTGATGCACAGTCGAGATTGAAAAATGTTGGAATAACAGTTATGACCATACAAAATATATCCAGCAAAAAGTGTATCAAAAACCGCCGTCGCTACGGAGCACGGAGGTCCCTTTTGTGATAGACCGCTACGGAGCGAGTGCTCAGGGAGATATCAACGTACGAAACACTATGTTTCGCATACTATATGTCTCCTGCCCCGATATCTTACACTCTTTAGATATACGTGCAACTGCCAGGATAAAAATTATAAAACAACTCATGGAACAAACCGAAAAAGAAAATATTTCTTCTGCCGTTCTGTTCGGCTCTGTTAATCTTTATTACCCATTTTTTTCGAAGGCCACTTTCTGTCGGGACGACATAAAATCCGATGCCTTTTTGCCTGTTTTCGCCATCGTAGCCCCCTTCCACACAAAAGGTGAAGCACTCATTGAAAACCGTGAGTAAACGCCGACTAAAACTCTCGTGCTAACCCGAAAACTTCCAAACACCGGGCATACAACTCGTACTGGCGCGGCCGGAAAACTGGGGAGAACTACATGGACCAGAATGCACCGCGGCAGAGATGGCTTCGCACAATTCCTGGTGATATCGGTCTATTCGGTTTCCCCCGCAAAATGTAGCGAGAAAATTTATGTCACGTGACCAACGAGCCAAATCAGTTATCCTGCTAAATTTAACGGGGTAGCTCATAAAAGAAAATAGGTTCTTGCTCAGCCCCAAAACCCTCGATTAATGTCTTTTAGAAAAATTAAAACGATCGCTCCTCGAATACAGCATTCCGTGCAGTGTAGGACTTAGGAGATGAACGTCGCTGCCTTTTTGTTTTTGTCGGTATTTGTGGAAACGAGAGATAATTTTCTAACCCTAATCATTGAGGTGGTTAAAGGGATAGAGTTCTCTCGTCGACGGAGCCACTCGCCGTTCCTCTGCTGTTTTAGCGACCCCAAAGACGACGCCAACAACTTCTTGTTTGCGTGCAAACCAACAGGAAATGTGACGGACTCAGTCAACTCGACGGAAAACGGCTTAGAAGATGAAAGAAAGAAAAAGCTTTTTGTAAAACCGCTTTACAGAGGCGGGAATAGCGTTATGTACAAGATGCTTTTTTTAAGCTTTACTGATTTGTTTTCATAAAGCCATTAAAATTACACTTAAAGGCCGACGACCAGACTCGTGATTCTGCAAGGCAGAAGATCCTCCTCACCATGGGGGAGGAGGATACAGACGACGGTGGACAGGATAAAAAGGGGGAGAGGAAGAAGCGAGGGAAAAGTGGAAAGCGCGGACTGGTTGTCGGTCTTTAAGCGGTTTGTGCAACTGGGTTGCACGGCCAGGAGGACAATGTATGAGGGGCTAATCGTAACGATCAGTCGGCTAGTTAATTGAAATTCGCTATCTAACAATTTAGTAATGAAATTAGAGATATGATTCCAATTAAAAACTTGCTGAGCGTCATCGAAAGCCACTAAATATGTAAACGTCAGAAAGAGTTTGAGTGCGTGAGAAGCGTAGTAGTGCAATAAAGTCACCACTCGTGGTGCTGGCGCAATGCTAGCGGTTGCGGAACGCGGATGATTAGATTATCACCGCGCTCCTCCACTGCTAGCTTTGCGCCTGCTGCACGAGTGGTACCTTTGGCGCGCCCCCGAGTTTCAAATGAGCTTCAAGTCGTTCTAAAAAGAGTTGATTTATGTTTTTCAATAAAGCTCAGCGAGTTTCTAATTGGATTCATATCTCTCTTCCCACAAATTAAAAAGCTAATTAACGATTTTTACTTAATTACCCGACTGATTGTTACGATCAGCCCCCTAGACTGTGTCCTGGCCATATAACTTACCTGCACAAACCGCATAAGTGTAACATTCACGGCTTTTTTTAAACACATAAAAAATCTTTAAAAAAAACAACAAAAAAACTACAAGTATATATTGAAGCGAACAACACTTCACTCATTAACCTTGATAAGCCGCGGTCACACTCCCAATTAATCTTACAAAAGACAGTCTGTTGATTCGAGCGTGCTTCAAGCATACTTCAGCTTTGGCCGCAAATATTTCTGTCATTATGTCTGCAGTAAATATTCTGTATTGTGTATGATGTATGACCAGTGTGACCGTGGTTTTACCTGGCGAGTTGGATCGAAAGTATAAGGGAGCCGCATAACTTCCTGGGCGAAGAAGTTTCTGCTGATCTTTGATGGGTGTCGGTCTCTCCTTCCAATCTCCCAGCGAACCTTTTCATGCGATGCCAAGGCCGTAGGTTCTCGTCACCCTAAAATAAAAAAAAGCTGACGGCAAATGGATATTGCTGGTGGTAATTCTTTAGCCTACTAATATTATTATTTTGCCTTCGGTCCTTTTTTAGAGCTCAGCTCTTAGGCGCCTGTTTCCGTGTTGATCGGCGTCGCCGTCGGCGTAACCGCGCGTTGCATTATGGGATGTTTTTCATAATGACGTCACACTTGACGCCACACAACCCGGGAAAATTTTTCCGCTAAATTTAGCGGGGAAATTTTTCCGCTAAATTGCGAGGAAATTTTCTGCTATATTTAGCAGGAATATTTCCCGCCAAATTTAGTGGGACATTTTTAGCCTCGTAACGTCACGCGTGACGTCACGTGTGACGTCACGTGAATGAATGTGACGTCACGCGAAATTTAGCGCAAAAACTTTTCCGCTACATTTAGCGCAAATATTTCCCCACTAGGTTTAGCGGGGATATTTTTACTAAATTTTACGCTAAATATAGCGAAAAAATGTTGGTAAATTTCCCGCTAAATTTAGCGAGAAATTTAGCAAACGTTTCCCCTAACATGGGAGGGAAGCCAAAGAGGAGGAGGGGAGGGTACGGAGGGGAGAAGGGGTATATTCTACCCTCCTCCTCCTCAAAAGCTGCGCTCTCATTCGGCATTACAAAGAATTGTAAACGTCTTTCTTTTTTTTTTTTTCTCTCGAGCGTGTTCTTTTAAATTTAACCCAACTTCGCGGCCAGGCTTTTTTTAATTTTATTATTATTCTTTCAGCGCGATTGCTTCCGGGACGTTTATTTCTTTTTGATGTTTAGGCCTGCAAGGCTTGCGTGGAAATCATTGTAGCTTTGCATGTTTTTATTTTTTTGTATGTGTTTGTTTTGTAATGGTACGAGTGTGCTTAGTTCGTATTCCAATTGTTTTCTTTCAATCGTCTTGTTTGTTTCTTGTGTGAACATCTTGTTGATAAGAAAATAAGAAATAATATGCATGGGATTGCACAGTAGCAGGTCTAGCGAGAAACAATCGAGTGTTCCAAATGATTTCGTGAATCTTCGGTGTCGAAACGAATGGCGTACACAATTTGTTCTCCGACTCAGAAAACTTATGTTGAGGTTCCAAGGGGCTCACGCCATTCGGGAAATCACGTCACTTCCAATTTCAGCTTGTACAGCGCCCGCAGTGAGATGACGCTTGCTTTTCTCTCTCTCTCTCTCTCTCTCTCTCTCTCTCTCTCTCTCGCCGTCTATATATATATATATATATATATTATATATATATATATATATATATATATATATATATATTATATATATATATATATATATATATATATATATATATATATATATATATATATATATATATATATATATATATATATATATATATATATATTATAGTTCAGAAAAGGATTGCCTAAGGTGTACTCAAATGTTTATTGGAGGACGTTCTGAGCAGGGCACGCTCTTATCGATCATGATAGAGTATATATATATATATAGGCACAAGGGGCAGGTAACATTGTCTAGGGTAACTATGAATTATTATCTTGTTAGAATATATATCCCAGTAGCCGTTCAAGGCTGACCGGGGCTTTTGCGTGATAAAAAAATCACTGAAAGACGATAGCTTGATGAAATTTGCAAGCGATGTTAACATAATCCTCCTAGGTCATCCCGTGCCTGAAACAGCGTATTTAACGCATGCACAGCAGTTCCAGTTATCATGGCGGGAATTAATGTGTCTGTACGCGTTGGAGTAGCGATGCATAATAAAATTTATTTTAAAGAAGACACTGACAACCCCCCGAAATATTTAATTTGTACGACAGGCAATTAATTATATTGTTAGAAGTCTTCCCAAGGAATATTTTGCTACAGCGCGTCACGTATATTTTTATTAAAGTAAAAATAAAAATCCAACTCGTTAAAGCCTAAACCTAAACTGACTGGTGAGGAAGAATAAGTATAGAAGAGGAGAAAGTTACCAAAAAATCAAGTGGCTGCGCAGCTGTTTTTTTTCAATCAACATATTTGCATATTTCTACAAGCCACTAAATGTTGCCATAATATTTTTGTCCAATTTTTAGCATTAAGTGGTGCCTTCGATGACCGAGGGCTTTGATTATCTTTGGTGGTTGTGTCTAAACCACAAAAAACGGCACGTGACCATGGAAAAGAGAGAGCGCGACTCAAACTGGCCAGTTCTCGATCGGCAGTTTCCGGGCAGAAAGAAAAGTCTTATATCGAAGCTGCAAAGTTGTGTTCCGGGTAAATTGGCTCCCAGTCGTCATGTAATAAAAAAGAAACCTTGGCGCGTATAAATACTCACCAAGGTTTTTAAGGGACACTGACAGTGTTTCTTGTCAGTGTTCTTAGTTAAGCCAGCTGAAAGTTTGAGACGACTGTTAGCACACCATGAAAAACATCGATGTCACCGACGAGAGTGTGTGAACGGTGTCGACAGCTTAGCGAAAGATTGACAACCGTTGGTTACAAACGAGCCGCTCGAACACGTTCATTGGACTGCAATCACGCAACACAGTTTTCATTCTTTTTTTTTTACGCCGAATTCATTAGAGAGTTGTCGAAAGGATAGCAGCGCAAACTGGACGTCCACGGAAAATATTTATGAGAAACTGAAATAGGTTCGTGCTTGTCAAACTTTCCATTTCCCAGTAATAAAAATTCCGAATTCTGTCGAACCGGATATTTGGTGATTTGGAAATTTATTTCTGTTTAAATTTAAATATCCAATCATGAGCACACCTTTAAACCTGTATCCTCATTTTATTTCGAATGGCGTCGTAAAATAAGTCAATTTAAAAAAGCTACCTGAGTGATAGTCTATGAGACTGCTTCTTTGTGCGAGAAGTGAAAAAGGATCTAATAAATAGAATGAAACTTTGGTTGTGTCTAGTTGGCTTATATCGTTTAAAAGGTTAAAAGCGCGAACTGAAGTACGTACGATAAGACAAGGCACCACTTCTAACTGACTTGATGAAGAAATATTCACTCAGTCAGACTGCCGTTCACCATACCAATGACAGGCCATTAGCCGAGAACACATTGTCAGTCTTAGGGGCCCCTGAAGACAAAACGAAAGTTTTTTTAAACGATCTGGTTGGGACACGCGTGTCAAAAAATAAATTTTACGCTAAAAAAATTTGTAGAGCAATATTCACGGCGGCGGATTTATTTGAAATTTTGCGCGGAAATTTCAGGTCATTCAGCTCGGCTTCTCATTGGTAACGATGGTCATTCAAATCAGCTTCTCATTGGCCAAAGAATGAGTGACAGCTTTGATGCTGGTCATAAAATCTTCGTGATCTCTTGAAATCGCCTTTTGAATTACATATTTTTAGGTTTAAGAAACAATCCACCGAATGAACGTCGTAATTGTTTACAAACGTTTTACAAAATCGGTTACTTCCGTTCGGATAAACAACAAACGCAAACAAACAAAGCTTCGCCATTTTGTTTTTCTGTCATGGTCGCCGTCTTGCAACGCGAATCGCGTCCTCGGGTGGTTTTATAGTTTTATCGCGTTTATATGTGAAGACCTACTGAAGAGGGCTTGTTAGCTAGTGCTAGTTAGTCATGGCCGATACACATGACGGACTGATCCGCGGACGGTGACGACATGTCTGGTTCGTCTTTCTCCCAAGCGCATCCACACGACGGAGACGACGAGCAGACGAAAGCGAGGACGGACCGAACCTGGTCGCCGCCCCACAGTGCCGCGAAACTCCAGCATCGCACCGTGGTACCGTTGTCCAGAGAGAAATCGACGTTCGCTACCGCGATAATAGAATCGTACGCCGCTGTTACGTACAGATCGAGACAAAACACCGTGATAGGCTTCGCGCGAAGCGCCAGCTAGCTTTACTAACCCAAAGCATGAGAGTGACACAGGCATGGTCCTGCTCGAGAAGGGTTCCGCGTAGAAGCGACGAAGTTCTGGGCTCGCGAAGGGGCGTTTGGAGATGCCTTCACGCACTCCGCGCTCGTGCACAACACTCAAGTTCACCACAGCCACAGGAAGGTCTTGCTCGGTGAAATCCCTGATTGGACGTGCAAGAATCATCGCGGCGTGCTAGACGAGTTTTGACGGGAGCTTCTCGACGCGGGCCCGGAGGAGTACAGGAACCTGCGTCGCGTCAGCCAGACAAAGATTCTGCAGTTCCTTCTCACACGTGGGGGTTTCCCCAGGATTCTAATCAGAGGGGGGTGTCCCAATGGCTCGGGGGGGGGGGGGGGAGGCGATACGAGGCGAGGCTAGATAAAATATAAAACTGTTTCTTTTTAGTCCACTAGCTAAATTACAGACGTCTATTAACCAAATGGTCATACCCGTATTGTATGTTTCCCTTTAAGTGTTTTCTACTAATCTAAAAAAAGATTTTTTTTTTTTTAGATTTAAGGGGGGGGGTGCTTTAGGAAAACTAGAGGTGTGCACACCCCCTAGGGGGAGGTCTGGGGAAATCCCTGCGTGGAACGAAGAAACGCCCGACAAAATTAACCAGCAGAACGCACAAAACACAACGATGCGCCACTTTGTTTTCATCGCCCAGAAAACAATGTACCGTTGCCAGACTAAACGCATTTCAAGTCAATCTCCCGCCAAAAATCCGCGAGTGAAAAAGGCGCTTGACTTTATCAGTCTGCGCGTCCGCAGACAAGGCGCGGATCGCAGGAATCGGTGACGTGCCGGTCAGCTTGGTACACGGTCTGCGGAAGAAAATCGCGATTCAGTCCGTCGTGTGAATCGGCTGTACGACGCGGTATGACGTGTGCCCGGCAGACACAGGAAGTAGCAATGGCTCTCACGGGGCGCAGCCAAGCCAGCCAAGCAGCCAAGCCGATCCACTACGAAGAGGCGGAGAGTAGGGGTGTCGCGAACTTTTGTCGAACCGGATTTTTAGGTCGAACTTTCGTGGTTCGACTGGGTCGGATCCGGTTCGACGAACCTTCGAACTTTTCACCAGATTCGACCGGTTCGACTTTGTGGACAATGTAGCCAGACCTTAATACAAGCATGTCTAGGTTTGGAGAATTTTTTTTTCATGCAAAGGGTTATTTTATTTTTATGAATAGTTGCAATTAAAACAAACCAATTCTAATCGCTGAGGAAGTTAATAACTTAATTGTTTGTAGTGCATTAACTGAAATATTCAATAAGCGCTGCCCATAAATGATCCCTTAGCCATTACCATCCAATCCGGAGCCAACTGGCCAGCCTGTTGCGCATGCGCACACGAAGTCGAACCCCAATACAAGGTTCGTCGAACATTCCACTAAAAGTTCGAAAAAGTCAAACCAGGTCGAACTCGAACCTCGGCCGGTTCGCGACACCCCTAGCGGAGAGTACCTCTCCTCCACGCGCCCGAAATGCCGAGAGAGAGAAAAAGTGGAAAGGAGGTGACTACCGACTAATTTGCGTCTAACGCAGTCAATATTGCTCTAAAAAAATTATTTTTCGCGTAAAATTCAATTTTTGACACGCGTGTCCCAACCAGACTGTTTAAAAAACATTTTTCGTCTTCAGAGGCCTCTTCAAGTGAAGCCATCTGAAAATACATTTCTTTATTCAGCACAAAAAAAGACGGAATCTTCACACACTTTTCACCCGCGTTCTTGATAAAGAAAGCTTCGACGATTTCTCTCACCGTCTTTTCAATTGCTCCTTTTACATGCTTTGTCGATCCTAAAAGCGGCTCGCAGCGGCAAAGCTTATATTGCTCCGCAAGATGCACTCCCCCCCCCCCTCTTTGAAACGTTACGTACAGCGAGCTTGTGCTCACTCGCCCTATCAATAAAGTAATGTCCCGTCTGTCCGCAATAACCGCGGTTACAACTAAAGGGAATTTCGTAGACCGCCTTCGTAACACATTCAGTGTACTTCGTAACTTGTTTCTTGGAACACGGGTCGTGCTTCTTTTAGTCAAGGCCGAAAAGATCTTGGAGAGTTTGCAAGGGGCTGAAAACACAACATTGACTTTGTGCTTGGCAGCTACTTTTTTATTTTATTAATTGTGCGACACTTTGTGCATACAGAGCTCTACGAAGCTCCTCCCGGCGGCTTTGGAGACCTGAGGACGCACACGGGTGTCGGTTCCATTCTTCGGCCTGGCACGCCGTTCTTGATGCGCAGTCGTCCTACGATGTCATCGGGCCGTATTCGCATGGTGTCGTCGCCCCTGTATGCACAACATGCATCCACAACAACGAAATGGCTCTGTCGTCTCCCGCGCATCGTACGCACGTCCTTCGTGGACCCGCCAAGTGACCTAATCTGCTTGCGCCAGGGTGAACAGGGTTTTCATGATTCACACCGCGGAAGAAGTGCTGACAGGCTACATTCACCATTCTTTCTTATATATAGGGTGTCCCAAGTCACCAGGCTCAATTTAAAATGAACCGTAAAAATCAACGCATGCATATAGCAATCTAAACTTTTCGTCAAAGGTGTATTTCACAGGTCGGTTTTACCTTATAAAATTACAAAGTGTAGCTCTTTTTTTTGTAAAAAATAGGGTCAAAATACTTGCCTGGGTCAGCGGCGGTCGGCGGCGCAGGCGACCGAGTCGAGTTGCGGGGTGTGATCGGCGCGCGTCATGATAGATGGCGTCGGGAGCCGCGTCCGAAGGTGTAGCCCACTAGCGAAAGAAAGCAGACGACACGCAGACGAAATCCGTTGGCAGCAAAAGCGCCGCCGTTATGCAAACACGTTTTTTTGTACCTTAAGTTTTGATTTAATTGTCCACATTTATTTTAAAGCAAAGCTACATTACAAAAATATTATGTTCATTTTAATAAACCGCGGTGGTCGCGAGCAGTCTCGATAAAGAGGTAGCGCCATCTATGAATACGAGCGCTAAACTCGCCCCGCCACTCGACTATGGTCGTCTGCGTCGCCGCCCGCCGTTGACACTGGCAAGTTTGTTGTCCCTGCTTTTTTTACAAAAAGAGAGCTACGCCTTGTAATTTCACAGGAAAAAAACGACCTGGAAAATGCACCTTTGACAAAATGTTTAGGTTGCTACGTGCAGCGTCCGTATTTACGGTTCATTTTAAATCGAGCCTGGTGACTTGGAACACCCTATATAACCGCTGCGCGAAATGCTAACGCCTTGCTTCAAAAATTAATATGGTGGCCGCAGCGATTTTTTTAAATTATGAACGTATTTTAAGTAAACTGCCGCGTTCAGGTCTGTAAGAGTTTATTACGAACGAATGGACTGTCACTGTGGGACTTTCGAAGGCGCTATACTTTCGATACAACTTTGTTGTACGGTGGTAAATCGGCGGCCAATAAGAGCGGCATTTTAGTCTTAAGGTTGACTGTAGTTTTTGTTTAATGGCCCTACAATTAAACAAAACAGAACATTTCTTTTTTAAAAATTATGTTATATTGTCGGCTCAAAGCCACTTCCTCAAACGCACTCTTGTAACGGAAGGGCGCCACACGAGTGCTGCGTTAATTTGCTGAGTCAACATTCGACTCAAACTCGTGCGGTGACCTATCCAACACGAGTCCTGGTAAAAACCGTAATGCAGCAATTGACTCTGCGTTAACCTTTTGTTTTAGGTGACGAACAAAATAATCTAGTTGACTCGAGCGAACGCTTAGATGTCTCAATGACCAGCCCTTCCCCAGCAGATAAGTTGCCCGGGGTCTGACTTTGATGGCCGCCAGAGCGAGATCTAATTCGCCTCTCGAGAAGCGAGCCATGATAGCGTTCGCAGACGGTTCGTCTGCTAACGTCAGCGAAGAAGGCAGTTCGTCTGCCACGAAGCGCCATTCGCACAGGGAAATAAAAACGAGAAAACACCGTACTTCGTCTCCTAAGCAGATCGAGAAAAAGTAGATCGTCTGCTACGAACCAAGCGTTGCTGCGGAGTGAGATCGAGCACGGCCTGAAATTCAGATCGTCTGCTATTTCGAGTTCGAAGCCATTGGCAACCCGCGCCTCTTCGGCAAACCGTACAAAAGCAGAGCTAAGGACAAGCACACATGGGGCCGCGTGACATTTTTCGCTATTTCGGAATCGGTGAGACGGTCTCCCTAAAGTTTTGCTTGATTATAAATCCGCTAGCAGGTGACAAATGTATCATTGGTTGATTACGCGCAAATCTTGGCGCCACGTGCAATCAGAGACCCAGAACGCTGTAGCTCTCACCTTAAACCCCCCCCCCCCCCCCAAAAAAAAAATTTAAAAAAATCGGACTTCTTGTGTTTTGTTACCAATCGCATCAAATAGCCAACACCGCAAATGCACCTTTTGTTTGTATCCGAAGAGAAGTACCCCTACGTACTTCGTGCTTATATCCTAAGAGGAGTACGTAAGATAAGTACACAACTGGACTGACGCGCGTAGAGGATGAACATCGGAGTTTGTGAACAGTGCCTTGTCCCTGGCGTACAAAACCTTTACAGCATTTTAATTCTTGCAGCATCTCAAATTTCTAATTCTTACAAAGGATTAAAAGTAGTAAAACTGACACCGTTGTCTCGAAATACAAAGAATGAAAAAATCTCAACACGAATTATGTTTAAAGATATACACCCTACAGTTCGCGCGATCGTTGTTTTCATCATTATCATTTGGTGGAAGATGACAGTATTTTGTTTGCAGTCACAGACATTGTAACTAGCGATAATGCAACGTTTGGTCACATTTGACCCATCGCTGATCACGAAAATCTACTATTTATAAGATATAAAAGAAATTAGCTTTTGTTATTCTTAATTTTTCGTCTTGAATTGACGAAGCCATTATGACATACAAGAATCAAAAAATAATGTGGCCTTCGGCTCTTTCTTTCTCTCTCTCTCTCTATCTCTCTTTGCTTTGAAGTAAGTGCTAATTGAATTTTGTTGCTAAACGTCTACGTCTTCTCACTTGTCAAACGTCGCATATACGTATATTGAATGTGAAGTTTATAAGAACACAAGTTTCTGAAACAAATTAAAAAGAATATATAGGCACCTGGATAAGAGTTGGTGTTCTTGTCTTGCTAGTACGGCTACAGTAAGCTCCCTCGATTTTTCTGCACCCCTTGCACAGCTGCAGAAAAGTGTTAGGGCAGTGTACCTCGGGTACGTGTATTGAGATACGACCGGGAGTACACCGTCCTACACCTTTCTACACAGGTGCACGAAGTGCACGTATATCGAACCATAGAGTTATGCGGAGGGCAAGTGCATCTGCTTCTTGAGCACGTATTGCGGTGACGTTAGAACGCCGAGCTCTGATTGGTTCCCATTGGAAAGATAGTGGCTAGAAGTCAAGGTAGCTATCAGTGAGGTCTACCCACTATCCCTCCATCAGAGCCAATCAGAGATCGGCGTTCTGACGTCGGTGCAACCCCTGGGTATAAAGCAGACGCACTTGTGGTCCGCATTTTAATGTACGCTAGACGTTCAAGTGGCGCTAGTGTTTATGCGACTTCCGTGACGCTAATTGGAACAGACAGCAACCAGTCTACATTTGCGGTGCTCCTGCGCATTCCTATGGGAAAACGCCCTTGAAATATGTAGATCCGCCGGAACATAACATGAAACACTTTTGTTATTTGGGTCGTACCGAAGAGTATGCACCTTTAGTGACATTGTAAAAGTGCAATGCCTTTAGTTTGCGCACTTTTCTTCATCTGTGGACGATCTTTCACTTCGCTATATTTCAGGCCTAAACCTGTGTTCCAAAGCAGGTGTGTAAAAACAAGCGACGGTTCTAAGCAAAATAACAATCAAAAGGAATATAGAGTCTGTTCAAGGTTTTCCAGCAGTCCGGTGACGCTTATGTATTGCTAACATGCCAGTCCTGTCACTATATGAAAGTGACCCCGTCTTTTTTACGAGCTATTGAAACGTTAAAAACGTAAAGACTAATTATGTACGTGGGCTGTGAAGGTTGCCTTGTTTTATTATGTTCTATGCCGGGCAGCTTTTATCGGGCGCTTACTCTCAATGATTTCGACCGTGCGGATGATGCTTTGAAAGTAGTACAAGTATCTTCGCACAGAGCGAAAAGAATAAAACAGTACTTATTGAAAATCGCACAATATCGTGGTCTTCAATTTATTTTCATTGTCTGCATGCGAAAGGAGTTACTGATCTTAGTGCTACAGCCTAGTTCTTGCCGTCTCTCTAGGTTTTCCAGATGTCCTTCGTTCGTTTGGCACGTACGTCCCCTATGCTGAAAAACGCCGATGTCGTGCACGCTAACAGTGTCCGACAGTGCACGTACATACATGTACGAAGCCGTTTCAGCATTTTTTTAATGAAAATATTTGGAATAAAAACGCCATAACTGATCAAATATTTCGTCTGCTCGACTGAGAAATGTTTCCATCTACCTAGGACGTATGAATTATTCTGGATATTTTCTCTTATAATCGAGCGCAGGGAGAAAATGCACTCACTTTTTCTCATAAATGCATTACCGAAAGTCAATTTTCGACTGGTTGCTGTCTGCTTCAATTTGCGACAGCACACTAGCGCCAGTTGAACCTCTAGCGTACATTCTATAATAACTCTATGAATCGAACGAGCCTATTGTGTGCCCTATTTTGCCTCGCGATCATCTTCATCATTTACCTCTAATTCTAAATGAAAGTGCACCTAGGTGAGAAAAAGACCACAGGTCGACTTCAGTGCGAGTCTGAAAGCCAAATGTTTTATTCCAAGGTAGTAATTAAATCAAAATTTTAAACTTCGCACAAAGTCGAGCACACGGATCTCTATGACAATTTGCTGGGTCGCACATCCCCGCTTGGTTGCTGCAGCGCGAGCGTGGCCAAGTGAGGTTCCGAAGTGGCCATCTTGGACCTGTGTAGGTGTAAATCTGCCGGGCATTAAAAAGCTTAAGTGGCTGCGTGCTGAAAGAAACTTTTACTGCTCGTTCGCCGCCTTCGGAAAAGAAGTTTATGAAAACCCTGTGTAAACAATCGTCGCTGCCTTTAAGAACCCGTGAAAATGTTTACGAAAGCGCAGCACCACAGGAAAAGGTACAACTCGTTGAACGCGACTTGCGGCCGGGCGGCGTGATTAAGGGATAGGCCTTGGCACGCAAAAGTGCTGTGTCAATGCGCCTTTGCACATCTGGATACCGATCAAGAATCGACGCCGTGTTAACTCCTTCGGGAGACATTTGCGAGTGAAACGTGCGTGTGCCACTTGAACAGCGTTTTACGTTTCTTCGATGACTCTCTGTAACTAGCGGCAGTCCCGGGTCAGAGAAGAGTTGGCTTAAGGGCACAGGGTAAGTCCTAATTTCCCATGCACTTTGGACCATGTTGAGGAAAAATATTTCTCGATAATCATTAGGAGTATTTTGACATACATATATATTATTTTATCCAAAATTTTGTGTTTTTTCCCGCTGGACAAGAATTATTTAAACCAATAAAAAAAACTTCCCTAAATTTATTTGGACAACAGTTTCTTATGAGGGTATTAAAATATGTGTTGCACAAAAACTGTTGGGTGCAATTTGTTTATTCTAGTTCAGTTTTTTTCAACACCTTTGTAAATGGAAGGAATAAAAAAAACCTTTATGATGGCAGGTTAAGGAAATAATGGTACCTGGGTAGTGACAAGCACTGTTCTGAGATAATTGATTTTTAAAGTAAAAAAAGGAGGTGAATCACAAATTGCTTTCAGAGTCATTTCTTTCATAGTCGCCTCCTTGGTAGTTACTGTTAAGCGCAGAAACACATGTACGACGAAACCGTCCGATCCGACGTGCGGACTGCCGGAATGACCTTGGGGGAGAGGGTTTTCGTAGCACCGGAGAGCGTTGAAAACCCTCGCCTCCGACCGTCGTATTGCATGGTCGGACGTCGGATCGGACGGTTTCGTCGTACATGTGTTTCGCGCTTTAGTCATGTCTTCGCTTTTCGGCTATCGCCTTGCTTGCCGAGCCTCTTTGTGACCTGTCGTGTTGCTCGGTCCACAAAGTATATTTGAGTGCGGTAACCTTCACTCAGCCACTTGATGACCTTACACCAACGGCTCCATTCACAAGACTTCGTAATATTGGCTCGTGCGATGCTACCTCCACTGAAGGAAAGAACAGCATCCAATGCCGCCATTGTGTCGTACAAATCACAGGCGCTTGAAAGCACACCGTGGAAAAAAGTGCAACGTTTCTCGGGATTGTCTTTGTTAACAGAGAGATATGCAATATGTTTAAGATAAAGTTTAAGCTGCAGCTCATTCCGGACTTACTTTTACATCTGGTATTTAATTTTTTTTTTATTATTGATAAAGAGGAGTGTATATCAAAAGGGGGAAAGGCACCTGCCACTTTCGTGAAGAGTGTTTTTAAACCCGAAATATGACTTACTGAGAGCAATGTGACAATGAAAAATGTGTAAAAAAAAAAAAAACTTTTCAAATTAAAAAAAGAGCGAAATATTTGTTTTTAAACTTTGTGTTGTAAGTGGCGTTTAAAAGCCCACCTCCCGTCCTGCGCTGCTCCACCGCGTTTTTCTATCGGTTTTGCGTTGTGACGTGAGTAATTCAGATCCATTCGAGTAGATTTCGAACATAGCCATAGTTGATAGTGCATGATAACAACGACTGATTGTTTTTTAAGTTACTGACAACTGCAACTGATCAGTGATAGTAACTCGGCCGAACAGGTATGGACAATCCAGAACTCAGCGAACGTTATGTATTCAGCAAAGACATGTACGCGCAACACAACTTCAAAACGTTCCGGATGTGTTAGCCGCTAGCGCATACACACGGCGTCGATTCTTGATCGGTATCCAAGCGTGCGAAGGTAAATTGACGCGACACTTTTCGCGTTCCGAGGCACGTCCTTTGGTCAAGCCGCCTGACCGCTAAACGCGTTCGACGAGTTGTACTTTTTACTGCAATTATGTGCTTTCATAAAAAATAAAAAAAATGTCTACGGGTTTCGAAATGCAGCTATGAACTTCACACAGGGTTCTCAAAGACTTATTTGGCGAATGACGGCGAATGAACAAAAAATGTGTCTCTCAGCACGCAGCCACCCAACCTCTGAAGCGCTTCACCCGCAGATTCACGCATGCTCAAGATGGCCGATTCGGAACTTCCGGTGGCCGTATTTGCGGTGCGGGGGAAAGCGATCCAGCAAATCGTCATAGAGATTAGTGGTGTGGACTAATATGACTCGACTGCATCCAAGAAATGCTTCCCTCGTTGTCTTCCCTGTTTTCCGTTCAATCCCCACCCTGCCCGTTTCGATCGGGATGGGCATCGTACCGGCGTGCGGTCGTGTATCACTACTGCGTGGTGCACGTCATAGACCCCCGGCTAGTGGTTTATACTGCACCGGCGAAATTGCTCATCTATACAGCGAGTGACTCGTCGCAACTTTAAAATGGCTGACGAACTACACGCTGTCTAAATATCCACACAACCCCCAATTATTTATCTGTTTCCCGTCGCACTTCTCTGGAAGAAAAGGTGTTGAAGGTATTGCAAATCGTATGCCGGTCTACGCGCTCAGTAGTTGAGCAAGAACGAGACAATCTTAAATACAAATTATTGGCTATAAGCTTAACAAAGTGAACGTAGCTTTAGAAAGGATTCCTGCCATTATGACATTGTGTTTTTAATATGGCATAAAGGCGAGCGTCCTTCAAATAAATGTTTAATTTATTACAGATTAAACTTGAATCAGCTTTACTCAACTTTAACGGAACTTTAATAAAAATCATAACATAAAGTTCGAAAACAAAATGGAGGTTTAAATATATTGCTGAAGACTGCGTCTAAAATTAACCATTTTTTAATGCTTTTGTGTCAACAAACATGCAAAAAAGGAAAGACAAAGATGAAAAGACGAGATTTTTTTCCTATTTTTTTGTCAAAGCCAAAGCCAAGGCATCCCCAAGATTCTGCAATATTAACCCTTCAGCTTAACGTTCTGAAAATTTTATTTCAACCGAACAATTGCCGACATCTTTATGTGCCACAAAAGAAGTATAGATGGTAATAATATATTATTAATTCTTGCTACTTTGTACCTCTTGAACCCGTACTTATATTCCTGGGCCTGAAATAGTTATCCCCATATGATCCAATGGGCAGTTTTTGGGTCATGTTAAACCTCTGCCACCATAACGGGGAAGGTAATATTCCATGGGATTGAAACAGCGTCGTACTCGTAGCAAAAACCCCGACTTAGATCCTCACCGTTTCGATAAAGCCTCTTCATTTCTCAGGAAACAAACGAAATGTCCAGCCGCCTTGCCCATTTTTTAAGGACTTAGTTCTCCGGCTCGCTGCACACTCACCATTATTGGGGGATTAGAGTTAGTATTGCACAATCTCGGTCGCGTGTAAAATGAGGCAAAAAAAAAAAAAGTGGAATGGCAGGAAACGCTCGGACGTTTTCCAGAATTTCCCCAGACGAAGGGAGCCTCCGGTCTAGATAGCTGAAAATGTTATATTTCTACTTTCTACGTGCATTTGTAATTTTTTTGTTATTCACAGGACGGCAAAGCGTAAAGCTGTCACAGGAATAATAAAGAAAAAAAAAGACTGCAGAGATTACGAGATAAAATATAAGAGGATGAAGAGAAGCCAGCAAAGTAAGAAATAAAAACAGTGGCGCTCATCTTTTTTCTGCTCTTGTCCATGTAATATTTTGTTTTTAGTTCTGTGAGCAAACATCCTTTTGTCTCTTGCAAAATCAAGCGTTCTCCACGAACTGCCACAAATGGGAGGACGCGACATCTCGACTGTGTTTACGTTTTTTGTTTTGTCTTTTTACATTTATTCGTTGGCTTAGCGGTACAGGCGTGACGAGGGATGCGAACGGTTCTCGTGGTAAGCCCACCAAATTGTGATCCATGAAACGGCGGCAAAGGTTGTTTGTTTGGCTTAGCGAAAAAAAAAAGCAAAAACAAACATGATTGGCAATGACGGCAACGTCCGCTCAAGTTCGGCCTAGCGTGAAAACCAATCTGCGGGAATGAAAACATTGGTATTTAGAGCGCAAAATACACTAACACCTGATTCGTTACAAATAACGTTTCAAATAACACTTCAGGTGATAATGTCAGTCAAAATACTATACGTGTTTTTCAGTGAATCATTGTCACTGATTGAGCACGTTGGTCCCATATATAAATTGCAAATTAATTGACCTTCTCTACAAAAATATGCAAATTCATTGACTCCCTCTTTAAAAATCGCTGCGTCTTTCTAACAAGCGCAGAATTTATTTTATACTGTTATTTGGATTAGTACTCGCTACGTGTATTCGCATTTAGAATGGGGTCAAACAACAAAACAAACCTTTACAAAATTGATACTAACCCCAAAGTGGGCTTTCGAATTCATGCAAATGTTGCCTTTCTTGTTTTTTTCTTGCACCCTTCTAAGGAAATAAAAAAAAAATGAAAGCCGTTTACAACTCCCTGTAATGCCGAAATAGAGCGCAGCTCTTGAGGAGGAGGGGAAGGCACGGGGGAGGGTCACGTGACCTCGGGGGGGGGGGGGCGTCACATGGCTTGGGTGTCCTGTGACCTTGAGGGGTAGGGCGGAGAAAAATTTTCCGCTAAATTTAGCGGGAAAAAATTTTCCGCTAGATTTAGCGAGGAAAACTTTTTCCGCTAGATTTAGCGGGAAAGATTTTCCGCTAGATTTAGCGGGGAAACTTTCCGCTAAATTTAGCGGGAAATTTACCAATCATGCACCGCGCGGCTACGCCGACGGCGACGGCGACGGCGACGGCGACGCCGCTCAAGCCGGAAACGGGCGCCTAAGAGCTGCGCTCTAAAAATAACGCCACTCCTATTGATTAGTTCCATAAGTTTCAAGCATAAGTTTCAGTTGCTAGCGACGTACAACGTGGCATAAACACAATGTTTCCTGCATCGTCATGCTTGTCAAAATTAAATCAAACGTATGTCACGCGTCATGGGGAGATGTGCAGAGTTTAACACACCCTAGCAATTATGGTTTTGCATGATTCCAGTATGCTTTGTCATCGTTACGTAATAAACTTGAAGCAAATGCCGAGAATATTTTAATCAAATAAAATGTTAGCTATAATTATATTAGGGACAATATAATTTTCACTTGTTGGCTTCAGTGAGCACAGTCGTGCATGAACTTGAAATGTTTTTTGTTGTTTTTTCGCAGTGGAAGTGTCTATCAGCGGAGTGATACGAGTAGTAGTGATTGGGTTTCTGTTTCAGTTTCTACAAGTATCTATCAGTGCAATAATGTGAGCATCTCTGCTCGGTTTAAAGCTTTCAGCTTAAATATTTATTTTACGATGTTTTTTTCTTTTTTGGTTCTGCTTACGTATGTCAGGGAGACACGACCTCGTCAAGCTGCAACTGAAGCTGTTTTATCCTGGTTTCCTACTTTCCGTGCAAACCACAAAGGAAAATAAAAGCCTCGTATACGCAACACTACACACGCGAAATAGTTTACGCTTATAGTGACGGAGCTCCACTCACCCCCCCCCCTTTTTTTTGTGAGGTGCCGCCATCTTGATGTTTAATGCACAGCGGGCGCAACTGGTGATCGTTGCTACTAGAAACGAAATTTCTTGAGCTTTGTATGCCGATGTCAGGAAACTGAAGCAATAGTGTTTTTTTTTTTTCGTGTTTTTTTCTATTGCAGACTTTTGTTACATTTCTGGAAGAAGTAACCCCTCTTTTGAAATTTCAGAAGAAGATTCGGATGTTTGCCAACAGTAAATTTAAGCACCAAAATGTGCGAAGTGGAGTTGCTTTGAAGCGTAGCTCATCTACTGAATTCACAGAAGACGTGTCTAAGTAACTGCCGAGGAAATTCCAGGTTAAGCAACGGTTAGCGTCCTGGCGGGAGTTAGTAAAGCAGAGCAGACTACTCTGCTTTGAGACATGAATGGCACGAATATGGAAAGTTGATTGGAATGCAGCCGAGACCATTGAACGCACGATAGAATAATAGCCTATTTATTCATAGGGGTTGCTGTCTTTGATCAAGATCATAATGTAGAAGCAGCGAAAAAAACACAGGAGCAGAAGAAACACGCAAATAGTACTAACGTTGGACAGCGTTCTTGCTTTCTACGTGTTTCTCCTGGTCCGTCCGTGTTTTTCTTTTTTTTTGCGCTGTATTTACATTATGAATAACACATGCCAACTGGCCCAACTCTCGAGGTTACTTCAGATGATCATGATTGGCGCATTCAAGGTGTAATTAATCGAAAAGGACGTTTACAAAGACCCGGAATGCGGAGAGCAAGTTGTCTGCTTCTTGTACAGAAGCTACGGTGACGATAGAACGACGCCAAGCTCTGATTGTCTTTGATTGAAAGGGTAGTGAGTAAACCTCAATGCTAGATGCCTTGAGGTCTTCGCACTAATTTATTTAATAAGCAATAAGAGCTCGGCATTCTGACCTCATCGCAAGCCCTGTGCAGGAAGCAGACAAACTTGCGCTCCCCATACCATTCGATGTTTCGCTAAATGCCACGTCGCCCTATAGCGACAGACAGCGAACACTGCTCAGGGACAGGTCAAATACATCACGAGTCACTGACACATTTGGAACGGCAGGCAGGTCTTTCAGTTGTGCCGTCATGAGCGCGAGCTTCCTACCCTTGGAAACGCTTCCGCGTATTGTAAACCTCCAGCGCGCAGGCGCGGCCAGAAGCAGATCGGAAAGCTACGACCACGTGCTTGGAGTTGGACATCCGAAGAAGATGCCCTGCCCATCTCATACTGTCAGGTGCTACGTGCCGAAACGATGATGGAAAGGAGGAGACGAGAGCGCACCTGGATGTCAGGACGCCGAGCTCTGGTTGGAATGATATCTGGGTAGACCTAAAGATGGCTGCCTTTGTCTCCACTACAGTCGTCGATTGCGTTTGAATGCGAGAGCCAAAAACCGGGCGCCGGCGTTCCGCGTTCCAACGGATTCGGCAAATGCAGTGGAGACAAAGGCATCGAGCCTTATGTCTACCCCTAATCATTCCAACAAGAGCTCGGCGTTCTGACTTCCCTCTCGTCTCCTCCTCTTCCTCAGATTTTTGGAGCATAGCAACATGTGGAACTTCGGAAAGTGGCCGCACGAAAACGAGATATTGCCGCGTGCGAATAGCTGAGTCAGCAGCGTGCTCGACTCCCACGCCGCTGGCTGGGGTTTGATACCCGCCAGCGCTTGTCCTTTTTATCTCTTTTTTTGTTTGCGTGACTGGAATGTTTTAGATGACTTGAGAATCTTGCTGTTTGTTCGAGCTCGGAAACTTCCAGGTGCCCACACGCTTACAAAGGAACTTCGCATGGCTGCTTGAGTCAGTCGTCCTTCGGTCGCCATCAAAGTATGTACGATTTTTGTTACTTTATGTTTCTCGGCACACGTTCACCGCATTAAACGTTCATCGGACGTTGTATTACTCAAACTTGTGTTCTTTTTTTTCATGACATTTTTGTGGAGGTGCAGGGTAATGCGATCTATGTCCACAATGCGTACCAAATGTGAACACGATAACTCCGAAGAAAACGACCGGGAATACGACGTTCCCGAAAACACACCACGATGTCTCCAACTGTGACATTAACAACCTCCTCAACTTTGGCCTCGAAAATGACCCGGACTCTGAACTCGACAAAGCCCCTGGTTATAGACGTCAACGATAATATGATGACTACTTCGACGACGACGCCAACGATGAAACGAACAACGACTCCGAAGACTGACACCGGCTACAGCGTTAACAATCTACCCGAGTACGGCCTCAGCAACAAACAGTGTTTTCTACCATGACGACGAGGCTCACGACGACACTGACGATGAATGAGGCGACAACTCGAACGACGACATCGACGACGATCTCGACTACGACTTCGACATTGACGGCAACATTGACGACGACCTTGAAGACGACCTTGACGACGAACCTGATGACGATACCGACGACGAGTGTGATGTCGACCACGAAGACGAACAGGAGGACGACGCTCGGTTCGTCACCCAATGAGCGAGCGGAGGAAGTCCGCCAGCTCGGCCGTATTTTGATTCTAGCCGCACAACTTGCTGACGATGGCCGGTTCATTTTTCTCACCACGACACCCAGTTCCAGTTCGGCCACCAAATGAGGATCTGAACACGAACGTACGGAACTTTTGAAATGGTGCTTCGGCCTCAAGGTTATTCGCTACCTGAGGGACCTAAACTGCAAACCATTGCCCGACGGGACGAGGAACATTCTCACGCCGCCCTCTGCGTCCCGAAGGTGATTCACATCGTCCTACTCGGACCGAACTATGCTCGATTTAACTCTGAAAATATGTTTTGAGGTGACTCTGTAGCTGGCCCTTTTCATGTTTCGAGCTATCAATTTAATTATGTGTTGCATCAGGATGATACGTTTTTTTATTATTATTTAAAGAGGGTAGTAATGCCGCGTGCGGTTGGCTGCGTTTGCAGTGTGCTCGACTCCCACGTCACTGGCTGACGTTTGATCACCACCTCCTAGTCAGAAGGCATCTACACGACTGATCACAATCAGATGGATCGAGGCGTGAGGTTGAGCACGAGTGGTGTGTCAGTGTTCGGCTGGGGCTTGTGTCCAATCAGCGCGTTGAAGGTCGGGCTTGGACCCAATAGCCAAGTTAGCGCAATTCGACTCTGGTGACGTGTCGGAGAGAAGAGGAGACCATGTGGAGGCTGTAAAATATCGGTAAAGGAGGAGTAATCAAAGGGGTTTATATACAATATTTACATTTGGAAGGCGTTGAGGTCCGTTGAGGCGTTGTTTTGCGATCACGTCTTCATCCTCCTCGTCATTCCGTTTGAATTTTCGCGATCAAGTATTTGTCCTCTTCTTTGTCTTCAATGAAACCGATATAAGTTCATATAAATATTCTACACACTTCCGCCCCCGCAATGAGCAGCTCTGCTTATTCATTAAGTGACTCTAATGGGTACAAAAGTTGTATAGGCCGTTTGATAACTTTGCCGTATGGCAGCCTTATCGAACAAGATCTCACCTTGCCGTCACGTCCAGGAAACGTTTGTGCTATTCGACCCATTTTCCAACATTGTCGGGGAAGTAAATGTTCATCTACTAACACAAAATCCCCCTCTTTCAAAGTGCGTGACAGGACGGGACGAGAATGGTGGGCAGACCGGAGTTCGTTAAGGTATTCTCGTCACCATCTATTCCAAAAGTGATCTGTTACCTTTTGTCTGTGCTTCCACCGTCTCTGAATGTCAAGGGAACTTGCACTTACAATGCTCGGAGGTTCGCTAGCGGGGGAGTGTGGTAAGTCGCTTTCCAACAAGGAAGTGCGCTGGTGTGAGAGGGGATGGTTCTGAAACCTCTGAATATACAAAGGTCAACGGTCTGGAGTTAAGCACTGCTTCGATCTCCGTTAATACCGTGATCAACTCCTCAAATTTCAGATAACTACGTCCTAAAACCTTTTTCAGGGAAGTTTTCACACAACGAACCATACGCTCCCAAAATCCCCCCACCAAGCTGCCTTTTCTACTATAAAACGCCACTCAATTCGGAAAGACGCAAACATGGCTGTGACTTCCTCTCGACGTATGTAGTTCCACAGTTCTGACAGTTCACGATTTGCGCGGCGGAATGTCTGTGCGTTATCCGTCATTACCACACGGCAAACTCCTCTGCGAGAAATGAATCGTCTAAAAGCTAGAATAAATGTTTGGGTAGTCAAGTCACTTACAAGCTCGAGATGTACCGCTCGGGTCACAGCGCAAGTAATGATAAGAATGTAGCACTTGCTAACACTGCCACATTCCTTAGAGAAGAGGGGACCCGCGAAGTCCATGCCGGAGATTTCAAAGGGATCAGCTTGGTTCACCCTCATACTCGGTAGCGGTGCGGTTGTTTCGCTAGCTGGCTTGCATCGAAAGCGATCGCAGGTTACACATTGCTTGATTATTCTTTTAGTAACTTGCCGTGCTCTTACTATCCAGTATTTTTCTCGGAGACTGGTTAAGGTGTCACAAAGACCAGCGTGCAGAAGCCTCTCGTGAGTAGATCTTACTAATAATTCCGTGAACTTATGTGTGCTGGGCAGAATGATGGGATGTTTTTTTTTCTATTCTTTGTTGTGTCTTCTGTAGTCTTCCGCCCACTCGTATGATGTCACTGGAGTCGAGAATCGGTGTGAGAGAACTCAAAGGTGATGTTTTGTCAAGAGTCTTCCTTTCTTTGAAGGTAATGAGATCATGGGCGTATTCTTCACGTTGGGCTTGTTTTATCAATGTGATTTCGGCTTCTTTTATTTCGACGGCAGTCAAGCCTCCCTGTCTCCTGGTCAATCTTTTGCAGTTGTGTACAAAGCGGAGAATCCAGGCCGTTTCACGTAAAAGGCGATTAAGGTTGTTGTGAGTTTCTAGTGAGATAAGGGGTTCTACAATCAAGAGAGTCGTGCAAGGAACTGTTTGTCTTTGTTCTAAAGATATGTTATCCTCCATTAGCTCATCTTTCATCGACTGTTCAGGCCATTCTCGCGATGGTTTTTGTAACCAATGTGGTCCAGTCCACCATATTGCACTTGACGCAAGTGAAAGAGGAGTAACACCCCTAGTTAGGAGATCAGCTGGATTTTCGGTACCTGGACAATGTCTCCACTGTATAGGATTCGTTAGTTGTTGGATCTCTTCTACTCTGTTCGCAATGAAAGGTTTCCATTTTGACTTCGAACCCTTGATCCAGTGCAACGTGATATTTGAGTCAGTCCACAGGAGGACGGCTTGTATGTGTATGTGTAAAGTTCTCGATAAGATAGCGTTGTAACCTAGCGGCTAACAAGGCCCCCATAAGTTCTAGTCTTGGAAGTGTAAGATTCTTCATGGGCGCTACTCTGGATTTGGATACGATCAGACCAGTCGTGACATGTTTCTCATTGTCGATCTTGAGGTATGCTGCCGTACCGTATGCCCTTGGACTTGCGTCTGAAAACACATGAAGTTCTACGACTGTACCATCGCCCTCGGTGTCTAGGTTTGAGTATCTCCGGGGTATCGTTAGTTCGTGAATAGTTGACAAATGCGAGCACCAATCTACCCATTCTCTGGTGATGTCACCTGGAAGATCGTCGTCCCATCCTACTGCCTGTTCCCAGAGTCGTTGAAACAGCAACTTCACCCTCACGGTCACCGGCGCGATCCATCCAAGAGGATCAAATATTCTCGCTGAAGTCTGTAAAATGTTGCGTTTCGTTAGCTTCGCAAGGTTTACGAAACCCAGAATGTTGTCAACGTTAATAGTAAGTTGATCGCTGGCCCTGTTCCAAAGAAGGCCTAGTATTTTCGTAAATTTACCTGTAGAGTCGTCTGGTGAAAATGTGTGGTTCCTCTAATGATTCGCTCTTATCAAAGATTGATTGTAAATCTTTGTCATTTGTGCACCACTTACGGAGGTTCATGCCGGCTTCACCCATGATAACCTTAGCTTCTTCGTGAAGCACTTGAGCTTGTTTGACTGTTTTCGATCCAGTGAGTAAATCGTCAACGTAAAGACAGCTAGATAAGGTCATGGTGGTTTCTGGAAATCGGCCTCGGACACTCTCCAAATGATGTCGTATAGTGGCTGCAAGGAGGAACGGGCTGCAGGTTGCTCCAAACGGGATTCTTGTCATTCTCCAGATTTCTGGAGGGTTGTGCGGTTGAGCAGTTCTTGGGATGTCTCGAAACCAGAAAAAACGAAGAGCGTTTCGATCTTCGGGTGCAAGAAAAACTTGTAGAAAAGCCTTCTCAATATCAGCGCAAAGGGCGATCGGGTGCCTTCTAAAATTTAACAGCATTTGCATCAGGTCAGGATTTAAGTTTGGTCCTGCATGGAGGTTTTGATTTAGAGAAGTACAACGCTGGGGCATGAGACGACGCATCGAACACTATGCGGACCTTGGTTGTCTGTCGATCATTTTTTATCACGGCTCTGTGGGGCAAGTAATACGTTTTTTCACTGTGTTCCTCGTCATCATCAGGTTGGACTCGTTCGGCGAACCCTTTAATAAGGTACTCCCTCACAGCCTTGTCATACTGCATGAGCAGACAGTCATCTCTACGTAGTTTTCTGAGCAATGCAGCTAAGCGAGTTTCTGCAACATCCTTATTGTCCTGTAACAGAGGTTCAGGGGACTTCCACAATAGCCGGGCTTCGTATCTTCCGTCTATCTTCTTCACGGAGGAGTTGAACGATTTTAGTAAATACAGAAAAGAGCCACACTCTTGGTCCTTCGATGGTGAGTCCCTAATTCCCAGACTTTCTAGTTCCCAAAATTTGCGCAGTTCTGAGCAGATGTCGTTAGATGCCTCGCCGACGCTCATCGTGAACATAGCAGTGGCGGTACATACATTAGAGGCGTTACTCACTTTTACGGGACCTTGCAAAGACCAGCCAAATATGGTCTCCACAGCAGCCAGAGACGAGTTGATACGTTTGACACTCCCAGTCGTTACTTTCCAATAATAATCAGACCCGATGAGGATGTTCACTCCAGGTTCTGGTATTTCGTTCTTTAAGGGAAGGTCCGCCAGAGTCATACCCTTCGACTGTAGATTTTGTATGAGGCTGGTGTCTGTTACGCAGAGAATTTCTCCACAAATCTCGGGGACTTCCAAGGCCTCTATGACAATCTGTGCTCTGCTGTGATGGCTTTTCAGAAGAATCTCGACGCGGCGACACCTTCTTTTCGTCCCTTGTGCAGAGTCACCGAAGGCGAAAATGGTGAGGTCTTCTTCACCGACGGGTCGGCAACGGAGCTTTTCTGAGACAGTCCGTTTTACAAAGGAACGCTGGCTCCCCCATCGATCAGGACTCGAAGTGTTGTCTCAATTTGACCCTTAGCTAGTACTTTAGCAGTCTGAAGTAACACTTGTTGGGGGCTACTTGATCCCGCTCTAGATATCCCGATGAACTGCGAAGGCCCTCCAGGAACGTTAGGTGATGGTCGGAGTGCAGCCCATTCTGGATCACACAACACTGTCAGGTGTCTGCCGCCGCAACTCGCGCAAGAAAGCGTTCGTGCGCTTCGACACTCTCTTGCTCTGTGAAATTGTTTTCCACATCGAAAACATCTGTTGTCATGTTTAAGTTTCTCTTTCTTCTCTTGTAATGTCAGGTGTGTCGTGCATTCCTGCAGCGGGTGGTCATCAGAGCCACAGAAAACACAGCAGTGGACGTTCACCTTTTCTAATGTAGGGAGAGCCGATGCAGAACTTATCTTGTCAACAATAGACCCTTGTGATGGACGGAACTTTTCTTTTGAAGAGTGTGTGGAGAGTTGAAAGCACTTCTCCCTTGTTATAACTTCTGTATCAAGGAATGCAAGAAGTACTGTGAGATCGTCTTCCCCGTCCCCTGAAGGCCCTTTGGCGTCCAGCTTCCGGTTGTACCTCAGCAGAAGATCAGAAGGGAGGGCTCTTTGGAGTACGGTGTGCAGAAGAACACCGTAAGAATGTACATCCACTCCTAGACTTTGTAGGCTCCTGATCCTTGTCACTACATCATCATGGAGTTTCCTGAGTCCCTCTGTGTCCTCGGAGGATCTTATTGGTTTGATGTCCATGAGATGGGAAAGATGGTTATTAACTATCACAGTGGGCTGACCGAATCTCCTCTTTAAGAGTTCAATCGCAACGCTGTAATTGTCACTGGTCACGGGAATCCCCTTGACTGCAGCATCGGCTTTTCCGACCAGGTAGATCTTCAGATATTTGAACTTGTCGACTGGAGACAGTGTTGGATTGTGGTCTATAGATGACTGAAACTGGTCCCAGAACGTTTGCCAGTCTTCAAGATCTCCGTTGTATTTTGGAAGTTCTAGTCGTGGAAGCTTGACGTTAGGTCCACTTGCTTGACGTTCTCTAGGGTCATTTGCTTCAGTGTCGTTGTTAGAAAAAACTCTTTCGTTGCAGTGCTGTTTTCGTAACGCTCGGGCCGTTCTTGTTTTAACGTTGCTTATAGTCTCTTCGTACGTGGTACAGGTTTGTGTTTCTTCTTCTATTTCGTTCTGGTCAATGAGGTCTGCGATCTCCGCATCTAGTTGGTGTAGCGACGTTTCTTTCAATGTGAGGAAGTTGAGCTTCTCTTCTATGTCACCTTCTGGTAGCGGAGTCAGCTCTAATGCCGAGGAAATGTCGTTGACAAGCTTGGTAACAGTGGACCGTATTACTCCTCGTCTTCTCTTGAGCCTTTCCATCGTTTTTTCGTTATATCCCGGGTTTCGGCACCATGAATTTGTAAAATATCGGTACAGGAGGAGTAATCAAAGGGGTTTATATACAATATTTACATTTGGAAGGCGTTGAGGTCCGTTGAGGCGCTGTTTTGCGATCACGTCTTCATCCTCCTCGTCATTCCGTTTGAATTTTCGCGATCAAGTATTTGTCCTCTTCTTTGTCTTCAATGAAACCGATATAAGTTCATATAAATATTCTACAGAGGCCTTCTGTCTAGGTGGTGTGTGTTTGATCCCCGCCAGCGCTTGTATTTTTTATCTTCCTTTTGTTTTGCATAACTGAAATGTTCCAGATGACGCGAGAATCTTGTTGTTTGTTCGAGCTCGGAAACTTCTATATATCCACGTGCTTACAAAACGAGGTTCGCATGGCTGCTTAAAATGGATGCTGAAAAAACATTTCAGAGTCTATAATAAGTAGCGCACACTCTTTTCATGAGTCAGCAGCCGCCGATGTGCGCGAGCACACGCAACAAAATTAACGTCATCACATGTCCCATTCCACGCTTAATAAGCTTGAATGGGGGATATGATGACGTCAATTTCGTTGCGTGTTCTCGCACACACAGGCGGCTGCTGTCTCATGGAAAGATAGTGAACCACTTATCATAGACACTGAAATGTTTGGTTCAACATCACTTTGAGTCCGGTCGTCCTTTCGTCGCCGTCAAAGTATGTGCGGTTTTTGTTACTTTATGTTTATTGGCTCAAGGTCGCCGCATTAACCGTTAATTTTAAGTTTTATTAATCAAGTTTATGTTTTTATTCGTGACAATATGAAACAAGGGGTAGGACAGTAGATAACCCCACACCGCTCATAATAATCCATCTGCTAGCTTCTATAACACGAGCGCCCTTGAATTTAATTCAGCTGTACTCCAATTTCATTCAAGCGGTCATCACTTTAATCTAAACGACAAATTATTTAATCCAAGCTGTCACAAATTCACCCTTACGCCATCTATTTTAGTCCAATTATATCTCTGAATTATGTTTACTGCTGCTTATCCGTCACAACTGTTTAAGCGACGGGGCGTGCTTGCAAGTCATATATTCCAATTTTATGCCTTCAGTGGTATGATTGCGCTGTGCCCAGGATCATCAATGGTCGCCGTCTGCTACTTTAAATTGTCTTCAAAATCTTGGCAGTATGTTTGCGTCGTGCTGCGGTTGCAGTCAATATCACGGCAGTTTCCGTTTGGTTGGACACGGCATCTGACCTAAACCTTCTTGCAAAAAAAAAAAAAAAAGATTGGAACGGTGCGACAATATGTTGCATGCAAATTTCAGCTGCCACCATGAAGGAGCATCGATGGCATGTGCTGCGAACAGCGGTGCAAAAAGCAATGCCTCGCCAATTGTGGCCTCGAGTAATGAAATTGTTAATTATGGCATCTTTACCTTAAAACTAAATCACTTAAATAGATTTTGTAGACTTTAGAATTCATCGAAACCCGTGAGATATCAACATTTACGATGGGATGGAGCTGAGCTAGTTGGTTGTACATATTTAGATTTTGGAACCAGCTGAACTTACAGAAAACAAATGTGAAAGATAGGAGAATACAAAATCAACATTTAGACATGAACTTTCCGTACCATTGTCTCAGAAAGCCCTCAAAATTTACATGAAGGGCAGCCATTAAACGTGAATATACACCAAAAAGCCATTCATGAATTGTAAGGAGCTCAGACCTTTAAGCTTGTTGCGACAGTTGAGTAGCAGTTACTGTTAATTCACAGATATTAGCGTATTCAATTGAGTTACTCTCGAATTCGAATAAATGGCGATGGAAGTAAAGTTGCTAAAACTTGGATTAAATTTATTAGCGCTTGGATTAGATTGATGACCACTCGAATGAAACTGGAGTACAACCGCGAGAGGCCTCCTGCGCTGAAGCTTTGAACGTATCTTGGAGTACTCAGGTGGCGGGTGATAAGTGTCTGAATAGTACATGTCCTGCGGCCCCGCGCAATAACAAGGCCTGTTCGGATGGCTGTTTACCTCTGCGAGCTGCTGTTATTTGTGCGTTTGCGTGGTCACGGTTCAAAATGTGTCAACCGTAGCCGTCCCAGCACAACGCTACCCCGGGGACCCAAGCTGGCCGCAAGCTAGTAATTCTTTCTTGTTCCAAGCATGTTGAAACCGGGAGCAAGCAGCGCGGCCTCACTGCGCTCGAAACGTCGCCGTCGACTGTACAGTTCCGTCGTCAACTGTCAGAAGGGGAAGAACCCGCACGGCCACTCGATCCAGCGGCCGTGGCATGCATCGAAACGTGTGTCATGCGGATTTTACGAACAGGAACACGCTGCACTGTCCGACCAGTGGAGCCATTCGATTGAACTACATCTCTTGAAACATGAGGATCAGGAGTGAAAGCGCCGCTCCCAGTGAGAGCTTTCCTTTGAAAAGACGAGTGTGCGCGCGCACCAACGCACCACCGAAAGCAACAAGCATGTGCTGAAGGCGGAGCTTCTACTCGCTGACCTTATTTTACGTGAAGCTCACAGCGCAGATGTGCAAGGAAAGCTGAGATAGCTCGAGAGGCAGCGTGCAGTAAGAATAATGTGCTCGGCCGACAGACGGCCGGTTGACGCTCGATCGCTTGCGTCTGCTTTCGCGCATTTTCGAGGTTGGTCATCAGTTGATAGCGTTGACATTACGGAGAGACTGCAGTCTGGGCGCTATTGCCTACAAGGCGCGTTAATGTATCTCGTAATGCTTACTCATGCTCGGCGTCATTAGAAGATCGCTGTTTTTGCGAGTGACGGCGTGCCGACACCGAATTTGCGGATTTCTTGTACGGCATAGACGTAGCTTGCGTCGCTGAGTTCCTTCCCTTTGTGAATTGATGAGGAACGAAATATAAGCTTTCCACGTTAGAAATGGGCTCGATGCTGTGCCGTAAAACAATCGCCAGGAAGGAATTCACCCCGTCGGCTAACGTTTTCACGCGGGACAACTTCAAATGCTCAAATTTGTACTACCGAATAGACACAAACAAATCGTGGAGGGCGCTGCCAGCCGCTTTTTACACAGCGCGTCATGGGAAAAGCAGGAAGCCTATACATTGAAACACGAACAACGGAGCACGTGGCATTTTGTGCATGCTGTGCAGTCTAGCAACGGACTAGGAAAGGTTTCACATGCCTAGTAAGGCCAGAAATATGAGGATTCGCGTCTCAGTTTAAGACATGCTTTAACGTGGCCTCAGACCAACGCTCGGTGTGTGAGCGCTTGAGTTGGTGCGCCGCGGATCTAGAGGCCTGTGCGTTTGAACGCATTTGAGTGCGTTGCGGACTCCTTGCGGCCAGGTGCGGTCGCTTGCGGTGCGACGCGCACCTTCCCGCAACGCCCGTAAAGGCCCGTTCACACTTGCGACTTGGGACAGTCGCTGGAGCGACTAGCGACAAGCGACTGGCGACCACCAGTGTTCACACCTGATTGAGCGCCCGACGAGTCGCCAGGCTCGCTGCCAACTTAACGGATAATAATCGACACCTTCCCGAGCCGGCTGAACGGTTTTTCTGATCAAAGGCGCCGGCAGAAAAAAACAAAAAGCTTAATGGTGCTTCGGAACGTAAAACAACGGCTATATGTGCGCTCCCTCAACCGTGATATTGTACGTATACACATCGCGACACTGTTAGCGCGAACACGACATCGGCGCATTTTCGTCTTTTACTTCTATAGTATTAGCGAGCACGACATTTTATCGCTTACATTATAGAACTAAATGAGCTCTTTCCGTAGCAATATTAACTTGGATGACATCCCTTGGTTTCAAAGAGAAAAACTGGAAAAACCGGCGATTGCTTGTTCGCGCTAACAGCACTAAACAGTGTCGCGCTCTGTACCTGCCATGCCGAAAATGTCGCCGATCGCGTTCCAGGCCTGCAGCTTTTTGTCTCGATCCTTGTGGTCGGGGTGCCGCTCATTGTACGGAAGCGGATAGTTTTTGACAGCATTAATAGGAGCTTCCGCGGAGAACTCCATGCCAGCTACCGCCAGTGCCGGATGTAAACAAACGCACGCATCACTTCCGACGAGACTGTGATTGGCTCCGCCGTCCAGCGACTCGCTTTTGCGACTTGAGAAATCGGTCAGGGAGCGACTGCCCAAAACCGGTCGGTAGCGACGTATTTTGGTCGCTCCGCGACCAAAAATTAGTCGCTAGTCGCTGGTCGCTCCAGCGACTGTCGCAAGTGTGAACGGGCCTTTAGTGCGACGCAAGCGAGTAGAGACTCGCTCAACTTTCCGAAGCGTTGCGGTGCGTTCGACCAATCAAAAGCCTAAAGAGGAGAGGAGGGTGACGTATTCGCTCGCGCCACTCGGCCGACTCGGCGAGACATACCCGGTTCTCCGCTCGCAGTGCTTGCTTCTTCGTTTTGGGGAGCGCTGGGGCTGGTTTTTTAGGACTGCGATGGTCCTGTTCGACAAAATGTCGGGGAAGCCAGCGGGATTGTCCCTATGATCGAACGCGTCGGCGCTGTCGCTGGGCACCACCATGTTGCCGTGGATTTCGCTTACTATTGGTGAGCCGCTTGCGACGATAGCGAGTTCTTATTGGCTCTTGACTGCAGTTGACTGCGGGTCGGCGCAACTGTGTGTACAAGCTTGGCGCAAGCGCTCTTTGCAACGCAACGCGTCCGCTTGCCGCTATGGAACGCACCGCGCTCAAACGCGTATGTGCGTATGGACCTTTATCTCAGCTTGAGGCTGCGTGGTGCGTGCGCAAGCAGAATTTGTCGCTGCGGCAACGTTGATGAGGAGCCATGCTCTGTTCTTAATTAAAGCCGCGTTTACATGAATGCGACTTCAGCGCATCGACTCCAATCGTACTTCGGATAAAGCCGACGCGGCAACGTCTACTTGAATGCGCACCCAGCTCTACGGGAAGGTGGCGCTACGCCGTGTCGAAGCTCAAAGTTAAACCGGCGTTTCCGGCACCGGCCGCACTACGTAACCACATTTTCCGGTGCATCGCACGTGAAGGCCTTTCGACGCTTTCGGAGAGTGTAAAGATCGTGCCCGCACTCTTCGATGCTGTGCAAGAAACCACGAGACGGAAGAAACATCAAACTCCAAACGTTATGGGTTCCGGGTCGGGCCGCTGGGCCACTCTGAATCGGAGGCGACGTATGTGCGCACGGCCTGGCGAGCGACATCGTCTCCAACCGCTGTGAGGACGCCACCGCGCTTTGCCTCACCAAACCTTGTCAACCGCGACCGGACCCCGAGTCCGAAAGGTTTCGGCGCAGCCAGGAACAGCCCCAAGGTAGGAGCTGCTCGTTCTGCCCTGCCATGCAGTGCTCGGAGCACTCGGCGGCGTTCGTGCTCACGCCGAAGCCTCTATGAACTTCCTCGGATGCGCAAGTAGTAATTCGCAAGGCTTGGGCGGGAGCCGCCCCTCTGAGCAGCACAGTGATATTGCGCTCATTTGATTTGTCGATAAAAGCTATAATTTCTTCTTGCGAAACAACTGGGAATGACCACACTGGACCGCTATCCGCCGCCGCCAACAAGGTTGGCCGCCACCATCCTCCCCGATCCTCCCCGTTCCAAAATGCGATGCGACCTCCGTTTACATGGGTTAAATTAATGTGTATTTGCCGTCTAGATCCAGCTCTGTCTCGACATGAATGCGATGCGCTTGCCTAGCGCACTATGCCGTTTACATGACCGCACTAAACACGACAACTGGATTCGATGCGACTTAGGCGAATTCATGTAAACGCAGCTTAAGTTGACACTAGAAGCTCCGCCTTCAGCACGAGCTTTCCGCCCTTAATTGCTAACACATGTGTGAACGCGCAGCACGCGCAACCAAAGCACTGCGGAAGCCAGCGAGCTCGGGTTGAAGGCGGAGCTACAAGTCTCAGCTTAAGGGCGAACGGAGTAAGCGCCTTGATAAAGCGCTCACGTGCCGAGCAAAAGCGCTTGCACAGCGAGCGATGGTCAAGGCCACGGTGGAAGAAATACGTTTAGGTGATGACTCTCTGTCTCACGCGGCGACCACATTATGTTCGGCGCGCGAGCGCGCTTCACGCGCACGGGGATAGATGGCGCCCAAGTTTAGAGGGGCTTGTGATGGCTTGTATAGAGGGCTTGTGAAGGAAATTATACATTCTTTACTCGGTCCCTGTGTACTGTGTACTGAAATGATGGATTTATGTTGGCGCACTGGCACTGATTGCCATTTCTCCCGTGCGGTTCCTGTTTTTTTAAACGAGAACATTCCGGTGATAACTTAACGTGACAAAAATACTCGTATAAATATAAAACTTCCCGGCATAATCTACTGGGCCTTAAATAATTTAGAGTAATTTAGAGTAAACAGCTGGGTCGTGCTCGCATGTTTTGTCAAACAGCATGTTTGGTAACAGTTCCGTAAATTGTTTACACACATTGCGTGGCTTTATAGGAGGTCGGGTGATTTTTTCCACCCTGCTCCTGCCTTCTTATCGATCGAAAAAAAAATTCTAATAATGTTACATTTTGGGGCCGAAATAATTCTTTACATGCGCATAAAGGTTATAGCATTACAAATGGTTTATACATACAATGTCAACTTGTACTGTGGAACATACAAACCTTGTGAGCAGAAAACAAAATTATATTTATGATGACATAGTGACTGAAATGATAACACAGTATGATGACATACTGACTGACATGATGACGCAGTGACTGAAAGTCAAACAATAGTAGCGGTTATAGGACATAAATCACATTTCGTCGGTAAAAAATACCTGACAAATATTTCCCTTTAAAATGTACACAAAAGCTGAATTCACTGCATACTACCAAAGAACGCAATCTCCTACATCCTGTGTTTCTCGCCCATGCTCTTAATCTAGGACGAGCGCTGCTTTGCTGATTTCTTCTTTTCTTGAGCTTGTTTGTTCATACTCATGGTAATATGCCACCAGTGTTATCGCATTCGCATGCTAAAGTAGTAGTGGAGCAACTGGGCAACTCTTTCTTCTTTGTGCTCAGCCCATGGAAACGTTATTGTGCATGTGTCAAGAACACTGTCGATTGTGTCCCAGTAGACAGTCTGGTGGCTTTTATTTTCCACGAAGAACTGTTCCACTTTCTTCAGTAGCTGGAAAAGGTTCTTGTTGGGGTGTATAAGGCCTCTTCTGTTCTTCACGTTTGTCAGTGTTGCTTCAGCAGAAGTGTTTTTGTCGATGCTGAAAGCGGATCGGCATGCAGGGAAGCGTATAGCTTTTTCATTTTCACACTCAAAAACCCAGTTACATAATATGCTGTGCAGTCCACAGCCTCTGTTTCTTGAGCCTTTTCTGTCCAGACATCTTCAAATTTTCAGTCTTCGACAGAAATTAGACTGTGAAGCTTGGTCTTCACTTGGTCAACGAGATGAGGAGACTAGGTAGTAACTTGCGAACGGCCCTCAGGATTGCACGACGCCACTGCTCCAGGCGAGCGTCATTCGATGGAGCTTTCAACAAGGACACTCGCTCTGCACAGTTCCGGTACCCCTGAATTGCAGTTGCGAACGAGGCACGTCTTTCCCATCCTTACAGCATAACTTCTTCTTCGGGTTAAAGCACATCTTCGTGCACGGTGGTGGCAACTTTGACCGACACAGCACCAAAGCAAAACATGAGTTCAGCCACTGGCCGCACACCACCACCACACCGCGGAAAAGGCGAGCGAGCTACGCCCCCAAAACCGTGGCCGCCGAGGAGAGACCTCATACTCACGGTGCTCAGACCTCAGCGCCCTCCGCGGCGGCGCGGAAGTAACTATAAAACCTGGTTCGATGCTAGCTCCGAACACGATCTGGTTGCTCGCTCCTCGCGGGAAGAGCGGCCAGTGTCACCACCTAAATGTATTTCTTCCACCGTGGCCAAGGCATATCGAGGTTGGGCCGGAATCGTCGTATCTTTGGGCTTACTGCGCATGCGCTACCTTCCCTACCTCTTCGCCAGGCTGCCACGCCAGCCAAACGAGCACTCTTAGAAAAGAAAGCCGAAGAGTGTCGCTGCACTCCGTGTGCCCCAGGAGGGATTGAGGCTCCAACTGCCAACCTCCGGTGCCTTTGGGAATGCCCGGTCCTGCAAGAACATCGAGACGCTGTAAAAACTGAGCCACCTGAAGACAAAAAAAAAACAAAAAAACTATGCGTCAACGCGCTGAGTTGTTTGCATTTCAATGTATCGCGATTGTACATCTGAACTAATTTCAGGAACGCACAAATAAAAAAAATAAATAAAAAAAATTCCGGAACTTGAATTATTATGAGTGGGGAAACTTGTAGTTGTAAAAAGCTTAGATATTGTTTTTGTCGATAAACAATTCCGTGCAACGCACGACAGCACTCGCGTCCCCGAGGCGTTAAATGCGAACCAAGCTCCTCAGTGAAATAAACAGAAGGGAGACACACAAACAGACACAATGCAAGCACGCACTCGCACACACGCACACTCAAACACATGCTCGCGCACACACATCGCCCGCTGCCGCTGCGTGCACGCAAGCTGCGTGCACGTGCGACGATAGTAGGGAAAAGGGGAAAATTGCTTTCTGTTACAACGTAAAGCAAAATCGAATTACTTTATCAGAAAGCTCTATTCCAGTTCGCCAGAAGAAACTATCATGATGTGCAGGGGGAACAGCGCACCCGCAAAACAGTTACTCAAGTCCACGCACACAAAAGAAAGACACGCTTACTCAGCGCTGACTAACAACTGTTTCATAAATTTACACTTTAGTCTTCGTCTTCTTTTGGTATTATAGACTAGTGCCACGGAAAATAATTTGGTCTTTTTCTTCATTGGGAAGCTAAACCGTACACGAAGAACTAAACTTAAAATTAATGTAAGGCGAAGTAGTCTAGTTCTTCTATGGATAAGCCTAAAGATGGAGTACTAACACA